>PVLD010025481.1:0-23670 GCA_004027595.1 Dinomys branickii
TCTTCCCCTCCTCCCCCTTCTCTTCCCACCTCTCCCCGTCCCTTCTTTTTCTCCCTTCCTTCCTTCCTTCCTTCCTTCCTTCCTTCCTTCCGCTTTGTAGGGACAGTGCTGTTCCCTTCAGGCAGCTGCAGACCCTTGGGGCAGAGAAGGACACTTGGCATGTGAGTGACCCCATCAGCACAGGGGCAGACTCTTCAACCTGGACTCGAACACACGCCAGGGGCTGGGACGGGCAGGAGCGGTTTCTTCCCAGCCCCAGGCCTGCAGCTGGGGCGCCCTTGAGTCCCCGCTGTTCTGGGCGCTGCCTGTGTCCTTTAAGGGCGCCCCCCCCCCCATGTCTGATGACTTCCCGAGTCCATGCCCCTGGCCGCTCTGTTTCTGCCTGCTTCCCTAAAGGCAGAGGACAACCCGCAGCTGAGGCGCACCGATCCTCAGGACCGTGCCCGGCTCGGGTTCCAGCTGTAGTTACTCTCATACTTGCTCTTAAGAGCTTTTCTTAGTGCTGAAGCGTAGCGTTCATTGTTCCCGTTTTACAAAGAAGGGACGCTCCAGTGCCCTGAAGCTCCGGTATAACTGCTGTGTGGTAGAGGCAGGACGCGAACGCTGTTCGCAAGGGTGTGGACGGAAAGGGCGGTGAGACCCAAGGAACCATTCCCGCGAGTTTTCAACCCCGGAATAGGAGTGTTGAGCTGCCTCGGCCTCATCGAGGAAGGACAAGGTGACCTGTGCAAATACTGAGGAAACTACCTCCCGCCCACCGGGGTGGCTATTACTAAAAACAGGAAACAGAGGGGAAGTGATATGTTAGCGAGGGCGTGGAGAAATTAGGGTCTCATTACGCTGCTGGCCGCGATGCCCCGTGACACCCGTGCTGTACAGTGCTGTGGTGCTCTCAGCACGTGGAGCTTCCTGGTGAACCGGAATCCCACTTCCCGGCATAACCCTGAAGAAGCGAAGTCAGAGGCTCGACCAGGTTGCTGTAGGTTCAGAGCAGCATTATTCACGGGAGTCAAAACCCTAATGCCTGTCAGCGGAAGAATGTAGAAACCAAACCCATCCCTGCCCACACACAGTGAGATGTCACCCAGCCCTGTAAAGGAAGGGCATTGGATACATGCCACAGCTGAGTGAACCCTGAGGACATGCTAAGTGACACACGCCAGGCACAAAGGGGCAAACGTGTGATTCTGCACCTGGTCACCTAGGGCTATTGAACTTAGAGGCCCGCTTTAAACTATGAAAAGGATTTCACTTTTGGACATTTTTGGGGGGAAGGGTGGGACTGGGAATTGAAAATGCTTTTTTGGGGGAATGTACTGGCCATTGAACCCAGGACCGTTATCTGAGCTACATCCCCAGTACTTTTAAATTTTATTTTGAAACAGGATCTCACTAAGTCGTTAAATTCCTCTGGCTGGGCTCGAACTTGTGATTCTCCTGTCTCAGCCTCCCAGAGTGCTGAAATTACAGGTGTGCACCACCGCTCCAAGCTGACAATTCAGGTTTTGTGTGTGCCCTTTAAAATCCAAGCAGGTGACTGAACAAGGTGACATCGTGTAGGGTTTCCCCCATAAAGCCAGCGGAATGGAGTTGGCTTTCCACGATGATCACTTTTGCTTTGAGGAAGGCACTCTGTGGCCTGGTTTCCTCCACTGAGCACTTCTGCGTGTTTGTGATGCATAATCATCACAGTGCTGAGGGGGTCAGTACATGGCCGTAGCACACCTTAATTCTTCTTTCACCCGCGTTCCTTCCCTGCTCCACCCCTTCATCCCCTTCCCATTCGTGAGCGTTCTCCCTCCCCGCCTGCTGTTACCCCACTCGCGCTGTCTTTATTATTGATACTTCCCGTGCTCATCTGAGAGAAGCCGTGTGTTGTTCCAGCTAGGGCGTCTGATCCCTTTTGCCCAACGTGCACCCCGTTTTCTACAAATGGCTCCTGTTCCCCTTCCCTGCAGAGGAGCAGTGCTCCATCTCTAGGCTATGTGCTGTATCCAGTGCAGTGTAAATGCTATGGAGATAGTCACTGAACTGTATTATTTAGGGAACACAGAAGAGAGGCACTGACACAGATTTTTAAAATATTTCTGATCTGTGCCTTTTTGGATCCACACAGGCAGAGCCCGCAGCTATGGAGGGTTTCATCCGCTCTGGTGTCAGGCACCCAGTGGAGGTCTTAGAACCCGTCCCTTGCAGATCAGAGGGGACCACTGTACACCTGACAAACAGGGGGAGGGTGGCGGGAAGAAAAAGGGACACAAGGCAGCAGGAGCTGCAGGGCCACACGCTGAGTGAGTGGGAAGCCAGGAGGTGAGCCACACCCTCACAGCAGTTACTGTCACCGTCCTGTGACGCCGGGCAGTCACTTTCTTCTGCTGTGCCTCAGTTTCCTCCTCACAGGGTAGGCGTCCAATAGTGACGTGCTCCTGGGCCCCTGAGGGTGCTAAATAAGTACAGGCTGCATCTGCACATAAACAGGCTTCAGTAAGTGTGAGCTTTTATTTTCCCTATGTTTTGCCGTGCTGAGAATCATGACATCCTCCCTTGTGAGGCTTTTCCTATCTCCTTCCTGTTAGGAGAGTCAAAGGTCTGGGACCTGAGCCGTAAACCGTGCGGAACTTACAGCCTTCGGAGTGTGCTATAAACTGGGGGATGCCACAGCAGTTAGAGTCTGACACAAACTAGAATATCCCTAAGAACCAGAGTAAAGGAGCTTTTATTTCAGCTTGGATTCCACAAGCTCCTTAATTATGACAACCGTAGGTCCTCAGTTTGGTGGTCAGTCACGATTTAAAATCAAGTTTCTCGGCCCCGTCAGCACCGTCATGTCTGTGAGCTCACATGCTTTGGTTGTGCTTTGCATGTGGTGAGAACAAATCAAATGAATCCGCTCAGGAGTCCAGAGCCACCAGCTTGGGAGGGCAGTGGCCCTGCGGAGAGAGGGTGCAGTCATGCCAGTCTTCTGTTTCTCTTGACAGCTCCAAGGCTTTGCCATCCAGGGCGGGCAGTTCGCTAAGGCCAGAGACTGCGCAGTGTCCTTCTCCCCGGCCGTCCTCATCGGCCTGGCCATGTCCCTCATCCTGCTGCTGGTGCTGGCCTACGCCCTGCACATGCTCATCTACTTGCGCTACCTGGACCGGCAGTATGAATGCGTCGCGGCCTCCCCCGCCCACTTCCCTCAGCTGTGGGCGCGAGGTGGCACCGAGGGGAAGGAGCTGCTCCGGAGCCAGGGCCCGGAGTACTATGAGCTGCGGGACCAGCAGATCTGCAAGATCTACGTCTGACCTCTGATGTCGGCTTCCCTCCTGCCCACGTCCACTGCGGCCCTGGCTGGGCAGTGTCTTTCCTCTGTGCTGTTGGACTTGTGAATGGCCTGGTTAAAACACACAAAAATCAGAAAAGGCAGTGCATAGGGAGTTGCTCCTAAAGCACCCTCTGGCCCACTTAGATGGACGTGGGCAATGAGAAGGTGCTACAGGAGTCCTGACTTGACACTGAAGGGATCGCTGGTTAGAGATATGAGGGGAGAAGAGAGAGGGACGAAGACAAGGGAAAATGTACCGGGTCCTCCTTCCTGAGTGTGTGTGATAAGGACAGAAGTAATAAACCTAAGGTTATGTGCAAGTTCAGAATGGAATCTGCTTTGTGACATGTGTGCCTGTGATCAGACATTGCGTCCCAGTTTTTCTTAGAAAATAGTCCTCTCTCCCTTCCATTGAGCTGTGAGGACCGACTCCTGTCAGAGTGCTAGAGCACCTTTGAGGGGTCCTCTTGTCACCCCTTGAGCTTCAGAAGCAGCTCCGACCCCCTGTGTTGTAGGAGTGAGAGCCTCGGCCCCATCTGCTACCCCCATTCCATAGTGCAGAGTTCTTCTCCCTCATCTGACTTAGACTCTGACCCCAGAGCTCTTCTGAGTACACTGCACACAGCCAGCACAGCAGTGGAGCTAAGCAGGAATAGTGGCTTGCTGTGCCAACATAGCTTGCAATGAGGGTTCTAATCCCCTTCTGAGGAGACAGCGTCCCTGGGCGGATTCGCTCAGAATCCTTTGCAGTTCATGGTAGATGCTAAAGATAGACTCATTCTTTATCTCACAAAAGCCTCTCTAATCGGCCTCTGTGTTGAAGAACTCATAAATGTAAGCTTAGTTGTATTTTCCTGTCTAGCCTTCCATCCATGACCAGGCTTTACACAAAGGATGCCCTGGCAAAGAGCCCAGAGTGCAGGCAGGATGGTGTTAGGGCGTTGCTGCTGGGAAGCAGATTCCTCTGTGTGGCCTTGGGTCTGGGCCGCTGTCTCGTTCCCTCTTAGGTGGAGGGTGGGTGGTATGGACGGTGTTTGCAACAGAGTAGTTGATGTGGAACTTTTCTTTGGCTGCATCAGTGTTGGCTGTGACATAGCTTTGGTGTCAATCCCTCGGGACTCTGTTAAGTTCATAGTATTTTATAGAAAGCGTGCTGATGTTTTCATATCTGGGAATGCTGTAGTCTGCGGCTAAGAGTTTTTGATTTATGTAGATGTTAGTACCAAGATGAATGCAGGCAACAGACCCAAGAAATGGGAATCTGGAATTGATGATCTGATCCTTCTTGCCTTCAGACTGGTGGAAGCTCTGTTAGCATTAGACAGTTGTCTCCCGATGGCCCGTGCCATTCAGCAGTGAGTGAGAGTTGCACTGCTGTTGCTTAGGGCATCCGAGTGGGGATTTGTTATAAACAGGTAGTGTCGACTAGGCACGTGAAACGTAAGTACAATCTAATTTTTAAAGCTAGTGCACTTTTGAAAGTGAAAAGGAATACCATTACAGATTCCAAGATCAGAGATGTGGGTCATGCCAGACAAACTGGGATGGATAGACAGACAGACAGACAGACAGACAGATAGGGAGGCAGAGTCACCTTAGGCATGGGTGATCCACCATAGTTTAAGCTGTTCTTTCTGACTGCACTGGATGGGTTTACAAAAAGGAAATAATAACTTAAGGTTTTAAATTCATGTGCAACTATTTGGGGGAGTTTCTCTGACTGATCTAAATGGGCTTGCTTACCTCCTGTCAAAGGGCTGACTTAGTTAAAAATCAAACCCAGGTCTGACCCTGCAGTACACTGACCTGCTCTGTAGGTAGAATTCTTACCTTGTCAGGTCTCTTATATGAACACGAGGACCTTGATGACAAGACAAGGAGTTTGAGAAGAGGAAGGGTAGCTTTGGAGAGATTTAGACAACTTTAGCAATACTGAATTCTCAAACTCCACACTCCTTTCCTTCTTAGCAGAGCCAGCCCTGTCAGGTGACACTGTTCCTGCCTTGCTTGAAGACCTTGTAGCAACCTCACAAGATGTAGTCACCTGGCCAAGCATGCCATAGGAACGTGAAGGAGCCCAAGGGCAGACACAGAGGGAGAAGGCGAAGTGAGAAAGAACAGTGTCCCAGCAATCAAAGGTGGAAAATGAAGATGTGAAAGATGAAGGGAATGGTCAGTCATGTCAAATGCTAGAGAGAGACGGAGTTAGAAGAGATCGGGCATGTTCAGAGTGGTATGGCTGTAAATGAGAGATGGAGTTTTAGAGAAGAACTAAACATTGTTTATTTCTTAGATTTGGCCAGTGGGAAGTCACTGATGAGCATCAGACTCTGGAAAAGAGGGAGTAGACATTGTTCAGGGAATGTGCCCACCCCATTTTCCCCAGAGAGTGTGCCGAGGAATGGTTGCCCACCTTCTCCAAGGGTCACGGCCCTCTGGACCAGTGTCCTCCATGTTATTCTCTCTTTCTGGGTTGGAGAGACTACCTCTTCTCCCATTCCTCTGGGTGCAGGGATGGTGACAACTCCACTACTACCAGCCCTTTGGGCTGTCCTGTACCCCACCAGGGCCTTTACGTGAGTCCCTCTTCAGATGAAACCTTCCTTAAATGTCCTAACCTGAGGGGGTCCTCTGTTTCCTATCAGGACAGAGGTTTATATAGATGTTTGGACAAATTAAACTTTACAGGTTGCCTTTTTGGTTTTAGATCTATAAATTGCATGATATTTTAGAAAGGATTTAATGAGATGAAGGTTGAGCATATGCTAAGATACCATGGCTCTGGATTTTTTGTGTGTTCCTATTTTGCAGGCTGCAATGCTGTAGAGAATAATGGTCCCCTATACAATACACCCTCCTGTATTGTTACCTGTGTCCCATTCTTCAGGGCTCTGCAGTCCTCTCTTCCCTTGCAGAGACTGCTACATAAACATCCACAGGTAGCAGAGATAAGCCACAGGCTCCAAGCAATCCCTAGCTGGCCATCTGAGGTTTTCTGACCCAAATGAACATAATGTCTCAGAATGTGATGGCAATTTTGTAGGGATAGTCTCTGACTTAAGTGCAAAGTATAAAATGTCACAGCTCACACACTGTATGGACACCCCTCCAAGTTGACTGCACTTGCAGTTGGGAGCTCCTGGGCTAGAGCGAAGGAGCCAGGGTATAGGAAAAGGTTAATAAAGTAACCCTCTGTCCAAAGAATGAAGAAAATTACTGGACCTAGGTCCTCAGCAAAGCCTTGGTGTTACATAATTCCGTTCTTGTGGAGAGGAGAGGACAAGGAAGAAGCCACTTTACTCAGTGGAAACACACAGGAGGTCGCAACCTTAGGGCAGAGAATGAACAGCTGTTCCTTATGCATCCACCCAAGCCTCACGTGTCAGAGATTAGAAAGACAGTGAAACGAATAAAGTGATCTTTCTCAGGAGACATGTTGAAGAACCTGCCTTTATTTCAGATTTCTGTTTGTATGGTACAACTTGCAATGCTCATACCTGCTTTTGCCTCAAATCAACATTCCTAAGGACCAGATGGTACCAGAGTAAAAACTCTGGTTCGTCACACAATTTTTTAAATGCAGTTTGGATCTTATGGTGTTTATTTTTGTTAAGGAAAAAATAGGACAAATATAAGTGGTCGCATTTAGTAGTTACAACAGTTTACTCTTCTGCAAGATGGTAACCCTGACACTGTCTATTCAGATGTTGCCAAATTCTCTGGCCTTGAGGAATCAACTTACGATTTTCTTTCCTAGCAAAGTGATTTGGGCCCCTTTAGTGTAAGAAATGAGTCTACTCCCAATATTCTCAGCATCCAGCAGGTGGAGGGAGGGAGGCATGCGTGGCAGTGACTTGTGATCATTTTTCCTCTAGGTTTGATTTCCTGACGCTGTTGGGTTTCCATTACTGCTCGGTCCTCATCTCCTCCCATTGCCCTCAGTGCCTGCAGCTGCTGCCTGTTGTGGTTGGGGCATCATGGGAAAGCTGGGAAGTAGAGGACAGTCACAGCATGGGATAGGAAGCAACTCAAAATTCTCCAATCATGGAAACCTATTGCCTTTTCCCCATTACATACCATGTTTCTCTTTTGGTCTTGGGTTTTTACCAACTTGGGGCCCTGCCTTTTTGTTTCTCTAAATGCTTTACGTATCTGTCTGATGTCACAGACCTACAAACCTTCTCTTCCTAGCCCGCAGTGAGGGATTTGAAACTGTTTGTAGAGCAATTTCATTCTTTATTATAACTCTTGTGGAGGTTGGACCTAAGGATCTCCTTCACAGCCAAATGCTAAAATATGGAATTATTCTCACAGAGCAAAGCCTTTCTTCACAAGAATTTTAAAAAGTAACCCAGCTCATACCAAAGCCAGGCCTAAAATAACAGCTCTTCATCTATTAATGAATCTTTCTCTCATCTATCAACCCACCCACTTGTCCACCCGTGCACCTACCCATCCATCCATCCATCCATCCATCCACCCATCCATCTGTCCATCCATCCATCCACTCACTCATTTATCCATCCATCTAGCCATCCATCTTGTTATGTAAAATGAATATGATTTTACAACATTAAAAAACATAAAATATGCTTAAAAGTCTATAATTTTATGTTATGAAAGACCCATATTAGCTCTTTGATGTAGATGCTATCATAGAAAACCTTAGAAAGATGAAGAATTTTTTGTTCTTTAGAGTGTACATTATTATAGTGTTTGGTTAAGGAGCTAAGATTTATTTCCCACAATGATAAAGTGTTTCCTAAAATGTTACAGTGCTATTACAGTAATAAATATTTTCTGAAATGTTTTTTCCTAGCAGTGGCATCATCTTGAGTAAAACTGATCACTGTGCTTAAAAATGTAGTGTCACGTTTGTAGGAGGCATTGGATATAAAAACTTATTAAATCTCTTCCAGTTCTTCTCTCCAGCAAGGCACATTTCTACTCCTGCCTCTGTGAATCATTCTAATGAGGCCTGAAATCTATTTATGTGTTATTAACATTTCTTGCTCTCTGTCCAGTGTCCTGGAAAATATGCTTATAGAGATTTTGACAAATGTTCCAAGTGAAGTTGGCCTTCAACTCTTTTCTTCAGCTCCTTGGTCCTCCATTCTCCCTCTCTTCTAGTTGAGGGCATACATATTCCAAGGCTGAGCCAGATTTTCCAGTACGCTGTCCTACTTACAGCAATATTTCCTTATTGAAAACTAGAATGAGGACTGACTTGGCTGGGTTCACTTCATGTTTAAATGTCTTGTGGTCAGAACATGGAACTTGCTGACCTTCACCCATTGGGAGTTTACATCTTTTTTGTCCTCCAGCTGCAAAAGGGTTGTCTGATTGTTAACAGGGAAATCAACTCTGTCCTGACTCCAAGGCAAGAAGAATTCTGCAGGGGCAGTGGCAGGTTTTGAAGCATACACTGCTAGAAGACCTTCCTTAGTAGAAAAGATATAAAATCTCACATATAAACTAGGGATGAGGGTGATTCTTTATTAAGAAAAACCAAACAAATCACAAATAATTAAACATGTAGCCAGGTGTGATGGCACACACCTGTAATCCCAGCACTCAGGAGGCTGAGGCAGGAGGGTATCCTTGTGAGTTCGAGACCAACCTGGGCTACAAAGTGAGCTCAAGGCCAGCCTGAGCTGCATAATGAGACCCTGTCTCAAAAAGACAAAACAAAAACAAAAACAAAAACCCAGCAATTTAAGCATGTTAAAAGGTGACTATGCTAAAAAAGTTTATTTTTCAACTTTTAGAAAAGTATGCAGTCATGAGGGCATAATGCTAGGGACCACTCCAGGGGCCCCTATAAATGTGTACATGTACAAAGATTTATATGTGTATGCGTGCATAGGTATTAATACTTTTATGTAGGTTTGACATTATGTGCTTAGCCAATCCCTGTGAGCCTGTTGTCTCCACAGCTGACACCCGGAGAGCAGGTATTTAAAAAGGTAAGATGAATGTGAAATGAAGGACAAGCTGGAAACCAAAAAAAGGAGCTAGAAAGGAGAGGGAGACACTGAAGGAGGCTGCAGGGAAAGGCAGAGAAGCTGTAGGCCTGGGTGTTGCCTTGACCTTTTGAAAGTTAAAACCAATATGGTGGTTGCTTTACTTCCGACGTCTAAATGTCATGTAAACTCGTCTCTTATGGTCCACATTAATGGGAAATAGGGAAGAGGATTCTGGGAAACTTAGTGGTGGCAGTGGTTAAGTTTAATTGTGACAACTTGATTTGCTTGGGAATCACCTAGGGGATTTGTAAATCACACTTCTGCGGGTCTGGGTGGGTCATGAAGGCATGGTCTTGGGTACCATGTAGGGTCCCTTGTTGCTTTTTCACCGGCACTGGCTCTGCTTCCCAGCAGCCATGAACTAAGCAGCTTTGCTTTGCTACCCCATTTCACTGTGATGTTTCTGCCTTGGAGCCAGTTCAACCATGAACTGAATCCCCCAAAACTGCAAGACTAATTAAAGTTTTAGGCTCTTCTAAGTTTGGGGAGTCCTTTAAGTTTTGGGAATTAGGTGCCAGAGACAGGAAAACTGGCTAATACTGTGGTTCAGATATAGTTTGAGTATCCCCCGACCCCATGAGGTATGTGTTGACATTTAGTCTCCACTGCGAGGTGCTGAATGGGTAGAAACTTGAGCTGACTGGGATGTTTAGAGTTATGGCCTTTGGGAAGTGAGTAAGACAAGATCATTAGGGGGCAACCCTCATGAATGTATCCCTGTGGTGTTAGAAGCAGATGGAGACACACATATACATACACATGCACATACATGCACGTGCATATACACACCCTCATTGTCTCTTGTCACATAATGCCCTAGACTGCTTAGCACTTGGTCAGCAAGAAGGCCATTACCAGATAGGGCCTTTTGACCTTGCACCTTCAGAACCATAAGCCAAAGATAAAAATCATTTCTCTATAAAGTAGCACCCCAGGTATTTTGAAAAGCTGGCTAATACACATAATTCAGCCTTGCTGTATTGGTACTTTATGAAACTACCACAGCCCTTCATTTCAGCACTCAAATGCATGTCCTTGTAGTTGTATAGAGTCCACCAAAAACTATACACATCAGCAAAAGAAAAACTTGTGTAAATATTCTAATACTAAATTTATTGAGATACCATGAGATTAATACAAGTTGTTTTAGCCTCTACTGTGATAAGAGGTACTCAAAATGGTGCACATTAACTTCCAGACACTTATTACTATGGCAAACTACTGCTTCGATAACCTTTGTCACTGAGATTGCTGCACATACCTTTTCAGTGTCTTCTCTAAAAGCCAGCAGTGTAGTGGGTTTTCTGTGATATATAACATCCTCTAGTGTCTCTCATATGAGAGTACCAGCATCTGTTAAAAAAAGATCATACTGTTTCCCTTTTCTTGAATTGTGTATACATTTTTTGGTGGACTCTGTATTTACAGTGATGTCATTAACAAAGTCATACCTCTGCTTAGCATGATATATGTCAACTCTGTGTACAACTGAGAGCATACTAATCCTTTTCTTTCATGTTTTTAGTCATGTTCCTTCTTCTCTTAAGGTTAGTCTCCTCAAAATCATGTAACTTCAATTCTGAGATGTAGGCTTACAATACATTTCATGTTAGATGGCAAAGGAATGGGAGAGGAAAGGAAAAAGATGGTTAATATAGACACAAGCATGTTCACATCAAAATAAAGAAGACATATTCATAACTACCATGAGCATTGCAGCAGTCTAAATTTCGGTGGAATTAAATTATTGTTTTTTTTTCTTGGTGGAAGCATCCCTCCCTATAGAACTAAGAAATCTGACTAGGCTGAGCCTTGAGGTGCAGGCAAGGGAAGCAAAATGTTTGTTAGTGAATCATCAGAATGTATGAAAAAGCTTACTCTTATTTTTGCTCCTTAATTCCCAGATTCATGAATCCCAGTTATGAGAGAAATGAGGTCATAGTGCTTGTTAATTTAGAGTGTATGCTACATCCTGCATACTGCTCCAGCCCTGAAGGTGGCTGTCACACAACTGAGCTCAGAACTGAGCCTTCTAAAAGTCATTCCATTGTTTTATCAAGCCAGCTACTTCACACTGTAAGACAGTGAATTTCATGAACATGTGCCTATTGACTGTATTGAATTTGCTGTACAGCAAATATTTCAATCAGAGCAATGCTGTGAAATACCATGACAGTGGATTAGTCATTCTCTAAATCCACGGATGGTGATTTGAGAAAAAACACTGTGATCAAGGATGACAAATCCATGTCTGTGGTAAATTATTTATCCAATGGGAACAAAGTTCCTTCTTACTATAGTCGAAGTGGGCCAATGTAGTTAATGCATCCCTGATAGCTGGTTAGTTCTCTCTAGAACTAGCATTTGGGGTCTCCACTGCAGGTTGAATGGGGGCCACTCAGCAGCTCTGGAACCAGATAAGCCTTAATGAGTGTAAGTCCATGCACTATCTCTACCCCTGTTACTATAGCCATTTTATTTGAGCACACTTGTCAATGAAGAATTTGAAGGAGAAAGAAGTTAACTGAGAGTCACAGGACTGGTCGCATTGCCTATTATTAAAACATTCTTCTATTGAGGTCTTGCTTTGGTGAACATTCATGTGGCTTGTCAATTTTTTTCACATTCTGCGCTCAATCTGGGAGGTTTGTCTAAATATCTCTCTCCAGTCATTTATGCAACTGATCTTCCAACTTTAATTTCTAAATCCCTTACTAGTCAGGCAAACAATTAATCACTCTTCAAGAAATCCTGTAGAATGTAGACCCCCCTTCTGGTTAATTTTCCTTTCAGGAAAAGTGAACAGCCAGGTGCATCACTCAAAGCCCTATGTGTAGAGAAGAGCTCCCTTTACCTTTGTACAAAAGGTCATCCTGGGAGAGCGCTATACCTGTAATCATTCAACATCAGGTCGTCCCTGCGTATGTTACGCAAGACCATCTGTAAATAGGGCATATTCTTTTCTTCTGTAGTCAGCTGATCAAAGAGAACTTCATGTGAAGCCCTGGGGGTAGTGGCTTGGGCACCTAGGCTACTTTCCCATTCATCTTATTGGTGTCTCCAAGATCTGCTTGGGCCCGCTTTCTGTGCACCACTTTCATCTGATGACAGAGCGCTGTTGCTGTGCATGCGCAGCATCACGGATGTGATTAGTCAGACAAAACCTACTTTATCATGGGTGTCTGGAGTCACATGGCAACTTGATGGCCACAAGTCAAGGGTTGCATCTCTACTAGAACTAAATAGACAGCCCAGAGCTGTTACCTGCATGGGGTGGCATGGCTCTGGTCCAGACTCCCAAGGGTTCTTGCTGTGATTCACCAGTAGGGAGCTATCAGTGGCTCTGTGCCATGTCCCTACCTGCCCCTGGCACTTCAGGATGCACTTCTCGTATACAGCCTCACAGGACTTCACGTTTTATTCCTTGCTCTATCATATTTAGTTCTAGGGGAAGGATATCTATCTATCTATCTAGTCTGTCTATCCACACATTCAGCTATTGGTTAAATCTTAAGACTTGTGTTGAATATGGATTCTGTAGTAGTCAGAATCATTTCAGGCAGTGTAGGAGGGGAAGAGTTCTTTTCCCTGAGTCTTGGAGCAGAGACAAACTAAACCACTTTTCTGTGTCTCTTTTGTCAGTCGATCCTACCCTAGGGCTGGAAGACCACCTGGGGTAGACTGTTTGCAGAATGGCCTCAATTTTTCCTCTCCTTGTGCCCATATCTGTTGTGAATTAACTGTGTGGTCCCTCCTTCGAGAGGCAGGGTGCGTTTGCTCTGTGTTCGATTCTCCACAGCCTCAGAATGTGCTTCGGCCCACAGACTGCAGCAGAAGTGCTGCTGGACCAGCCCTGGGTCTAAGCATCCACTCTTCTTGGAACACAGCTCAGCTGCCAAAGAAGTGATGACAAAAGGATGGCCTGCAGAAGCGAGAGTCCAGCTGAAAAGGAGATAAACCTTCCAAGCTGAAAACATCCTACACAAGCTAGTGCCCAGTGGACCAGAAGCTCACCACCTCTGCCTAAGTGAGCCCCACTGGGATCTGAAGAGCTTCCTGGATAAAATCAGTTTAATTTACTACCTGCAAATTGAAAGCTAAATAAATGGTTGTTGTGCAACCAAAGGTTCTTGATTTGCCACCAGGGTGGCAGTGTGTTCAAGTTAGGAGTTACACTCAGGTCTGAATGATCACATCTACCACATAAGAGATGAAAAAGGACAGAGGATGAGCCACGTGGCAGAGAAGAGGTAGGAAAGGAAGAATACAGAGCCGTCTTTAGCCAGTCCTCGTTAGGATTCCGTTTCTTCTGGTAAACGGATCACTTACCACTCAGTAAGGGTAGATTTAGAGACACCTGAAGCTTACTTAAGAAAGGGAAAATTGGACAGTTCTCTCATTGGTCCTGAGAGTCGGAATCCCAAGACGTGTGTGGATATTCATTTTTCAGTGACTGGGCTTGGGACTGGAAGACAGTCGGGAACAAAGGCAGCTGCTGTTTTTGCCTAGTCTTCCTTCCATCTTCTTTCGCCTGGGGACAAAATCTCTCATCACTTTTGCATATTTGCTTTATTTCTTCTCTTCAGCTCTCCACTTGCAAGTCATTTGTCATGCTTACTGCAGAGGGGCAGCCTTTGTTTTGAATGACCAAGTTCAGTTTCTGCAGGTCTGAATTCCCAACACAGAGAATCCAGTTGGTCCATGATAGTCCTATGAGTTGTTTGAGTAGTGATCAGCAAGACCAATAAAATACCTTTATAGGAGTGAGGGGTGCAGTGCAGCAGTAGAGCATGTGCCTAGCATGTGCAAGGCCCTGGGTCTGATTCCTGACATGCACCTGCATACACACATGCACACACACATGTACACACCCTTTTTTTTTGTCCTCAGATAGGTTTTTTTTGGTAAGACCCAGAAGGCTGGATTGTTCTTTTTAATGTTTACTGGTGGCAGGAGCATGACCCTGAGTTCTTGAAACCTATTTTCTGTCAAGTCCCTGACAAATTTTGAAGTTAGGTACTTAGTGGCTAATCAACTTCTACACCTTTCCACTGGGAGGTGGTGAGCAAGTTCCTTTCCCTTGAACTGCAGGCTGGGGCAGGGGGTTGGAAAGATGTTCTTCACCTGGTGCACTGCTTCCTACATCTTTATGTTGCTCCCCAAGCCCAAAAGTTCAAGAACCCCACTCCCCTCTCATCCAACCAGTTTCAGTGTCCCTAATGTTTTATGTACACTGTACATTTGTGTCTCTCTTTCTTTCTTTTCTTTTTTTGTTGGACTTTTATAGCAGTCAAATCCTAGAAGGCTGCCAGTTAAGATACCTTCAAATGGCAATTGATTGTTGTATGTCTGTTCCTCTGGATTTTATGAACTAAAGACTTCTCAAAAAAACAATTTAGGTACTGACACATGGTTTCCAGCTCTTTATTTCAACACCCAAGACCACTGGAAACTCCCATGTAAAATCATTATCATCATTTAGGGTTAGATTGAACTCTAGGAAATTGCTGTTTTTGCAGGCCAAAATGTTATGTATTGGGAATTCCTTGTGGGTCAATCTAATACATTGGAGTGTATTTTAACTTGAGAAATAGAAAATCTCTAATATTGCAATAAAGGATTGGCCTATATAATAACATTTAGCTTTATGAAGAAATGCATTATACTTTCCTTACTTTTCTCACTTCATCATGAAAACTTCCTCTCAGTGTGGTTCTAGTTTTTAATCTATTCTTTGTTAATTTTCTCTTTGAACATGGGTCTAGTGAACGGCATGTGGCTGATCCTTTCTGGATCATTCTCAATCCTCAGAATGAGGAATTTGTCTCTTTTCCCTGAGTCTCAGAGGCAGAATACTTGTCTTGAAATCACGTTCAGAGAGAACTCATATTTTCTGAGTCCCTCCTCTGTCTCAATCACTTTTGTGTCATTGAAACAAAATATAGCTGTTTTCAAACAGCTCCAAGCTTGAACTTTCTATGACATGAGCAGGAATGTTAAAAAAAATTCTGCTTGGTGCTCAATAGTTGAACTGAAAATCTGACTTGGAAAAATCTGTATGGTCTGAGAAGAGCCATGTGTTGCATCTTGCTGCAGACACAAAGTGGTAATGCTTCAGTCTGAATTCCACTCAGGCCCACACAGCATATAGTGTTTGTGTAGTATGTTAAAACATTTATCACTGTGCATTTTTGCGTATAATTTGCATAAAATATTATAACCATAATGCTATAGAAAGTTAGTGATACCAGCAATAAAGAGGAAAAGAAAACCACAACAGAGTTAAAGAAAGAAATCATTGTGAAATTTATTAAAGTCCTGGAAAAATGAATTTGTTACTGTAGTTTTTGGGCCTCAGAACCAACTATTTTGGTTTTCCATTATGTCTTATAGAAAAGGAAAATATGTTCAGTTCTTGAACTTTCCAGGGTTCAAACAGGAATTTGGAACAAATTAAGTATCACTGTGCAACACCGACAGTTTAAGGGAGGAGAGGTTTATTTGGCTCATGGTTTGCAGTTGGTTCAGTCCATGGTTGGCTGGTTCTAAGGCGGAAATGGCAGGTGGAAAAGCTTGGAGGAGGAAAACCGCTCATGTCATGGTGTCCAGGAAGCAGAGAGCGGGGAAGAACTGGGGACAAGGTATGCCCTTCCAGGTCTTTCCCCAGTAGCCCACCCTCAGCCAGGCCCAACCTCCTCAAACCAGCTACTGAACTCATCAATGGGTGATCTGCTGATACCTGTAGCGCCCCCATGATCCAATCACCTTCCAAACACATGAGATTTGAGGGGGGACTTTTTAGATCTAAATCCTAAAACCTTCCACTGAAATCATGTTGAAACATAGCTATGTTCTCTGAGGTCCTCTCAGGCTGTGGTCAGGTGACTTGCGAATGTGCGTAAAACTTAGGTATTTAGAGAACATGTCTGTAGCACCCTATTCATTTTCACAATATTCCTGTTAAAGGACACGGTCATATTTACAAAAATTAGGTCCCCAGCCATCTCCTGTGGTTCCTCAATGTACGCTGCAAGTGAGTCTTGCTAACCATGAGTTACAGATTATTCCAAAGGGAACCGTTTTTTAATCGTCATGATTCTCAGCTTTGTTTTTTATTTTTACACAACTTTTCTATCATCTCAGAAAACTCCTTCTTTACCCTCTATTTCCTACCCAAGGGATCTTCATCTCTCTCACAAGCTAGATCCAGACAGATTGTCTAACAAACAGCCTTTGGTTATTAAAAACATCTTTTCAGCTCTTGGCACAACAAGCAAAACCATTCCCGATGAAAAGAAAGTCTGTCCCATATGGTTTTCGAAAGAAGTACAATTTTTTGAATTTACTGTACATGTGAAAATAATAAACAATTTGCATTTCTTTTTTCTAGTAATTCAAACTCTAACCTGAGGGTCTTTAAAGAATAGATTTCTACACTGTACCACTCTGAAATATTGCTGATTCTCAGCAAAGTAACAAAGTCTTAGCCAAATGTTTCAGTTTATCTCTCTCTTTTTTCATGAACCTGTAAATGCGTCAGAAAAACGTTTACTGTAATGCTAGAATGTGCATGTGTTGGCGTTCAAAGTGTGGTTTTGTCCCTACAGGGACTCAAATGGAAGCAACATTACAGTTAATTTCTGGTATCTGTGGTAATGGGGAACAGATTGAGCTGGTACCAATAATATTTTAAAAATTTATTTTGGAAATTAAGTGGAGCCTTGTCCTTCACTAGGCCCTTGGCCAGAGAATCCACAAGTGTTCAAGTTGTTCTCTCTCCCCTGTGTGGCTTGGCCAGACACGGGTAGGGAAAAGGCCAGCAGAAAATAAGAGAAGAATCAAAAGACCTTCACAAATCTCATGGCCACTATATTTTTTTTCTCCAACATGTTGACTTCAGCCATTTGCAGGAAAAGGAAGCCATTCTGTAAGAAGGGGCAAGTCTTGCTTCTCTTTTATAGCGGCAAGTTGTCTTTCCTGATGCTGTAAGAGATAATCACCCACCCAAACTCTTGTTATCCCTCTCCAAATTCAGTTTTTAGCTAGTAACTGACAAAAGAAGTAGAAACTTCATAGCATTCTGAAGCACTTTAAAGCTATTCTCTTAAAAAAGGAGATGATTTGCAGTTGACCCGGATGAAGACTACAGTTGCAGAAAAGACCACTACAGAGCGTCTCTCTCCAGCCAGCAGCCTGCAACAGAAACGAGGTACTTCACAGTTTGTCTCGTTTGCTCAGGGAGTTGGATGGAGATGGTAACAAGGTCTTTATGGCCTCGTGGCCCCCATGGGGGTTTTCAAGAGAGTGGCGGGGCGGGGCCTCGCTTCCTTGAGGTCTGCAGTGTTTCCCGAGTGCAGACGGCTACCTTTGCATCTGGGACCCACAGTGTGCTTCTTTTGTGGTGGGGCAGATGCGGTGCTCCAAGGATATAAGCTGCCAATTTGCTCTGGAACTACTACTGTTACCTGTTAAGGAAGATTTCAGAATGACTTCCAGTTCAAAATAATGAGAATTTTGTAACTCTTTGTCCTTTACCATGGAAATCCAGACATAATTCTGAAAAAAGTGTGTACATGGATACTTATATATGTGCATAGCCTAATATATATATATATATATATATATATATATATATATATGGGATTATGGCAGGGCTGGGGGGAACCTTAATTCTCTAGTTAGACAAACTCCAAACACAAGATGAAACCATGGTTTTAAATGAGATTGGGTATTGTAATTAGTCCCAGATGGTTCCGGTTGTAGTTAGGCGAGTTTTCCCACACAGACTCATTTCTTTGTTTGAATGTTGAGAAAAGAAAACGAAGTGGGCCCTTGCACTGCTTCTGCACACTCACAGCCTCCTTGTGCCCTTGCTGTGGAGGCCTTGAGAGAAAACGCTGGGACAGAAACGATGTGTCCACCGCAAAATACTCTCCGCAGGCATGAGTGTGCTCGGGTCACACCACAGCAACCTCACAACTGAGAGCCGCTCTTTCCTCCAGGTTTCCTGCATGTACTTTTGGTAAGGGAAAAGATTTTCCCTCCATATGGCTCATCTGCCCAAGCTACTCACAGCCCTTGGGAAACTGCTTGCATAGGTCTCCCAGCGTTATCCACATCTGTCCTGGGAAACCAGTCTCATCACCAAATAGGGGGCTCTGATTCCCACGAAGAGTAACCAGGGAGATCAAGACAGGTACATTTAAGCAAATTTATGAAAACTAGGAAAGGAAACCAAAGAAAACCCACAACTGATTGTCAAAGGGGATGCTACCTTTAGCTTTTCATAAAAGACATCAATTTTTTTCTTGATATCTCCCACTTGTCAGAAAAACTAAATTCTATTTGTTTCCAGTTCTACTCAGCTAACAAGTTTTACCCATTAAGCTACTTAATTGGTTACAGTCATCTGTAAAGAGAATGTAGATACACCCAATATTTTCCTATAAACTATTCCCTCAAATCTGTATTTCTTTGTTGTTGGGATCCAAGGTTCTTTTAAAAAACTTTCAAAATATTTCCATTTTAAGTAGATACATTAACACACACAATCTGTTTCTCCCTCACACAGAGAAAACTTAGGATGCGCTGCTTTTCCGTCAGCTGGGATTTGATTCAGGAGAGGAGGAGGTGGGGCTGCCCCCTTGGAAGCAGATGTTGGATTTCTGAAAGTCTGCGTGGCAGAGAGCAGGGACTGGATGAGGCAGTTTTGCGTCCACTTGGATTCACTTGTGTTTCGAACCAGTGGTATGTGTTTATTATTTAGGATTTGGGTGAATAAACACTGCTGTTTCCTCCCTTTCTCTAAACACATTTATTTTCTAGACTTCTGTTTTAAATGAGTAACATAATAAAGTATAACCCATCTTATAATAAATATAATACAAGATCGACCAGTGACTCACACTAAAACTAATTTTTCTCATGCAACAGAGATTAATCATTATATGTAATGACCAGATTTTTAGTAGAAAACAGGCTATTTACAGATCATGGAAAACATACCAGCTGTTAGTTTTGTATGGAATATCTTGGGGAAAAAGCAAAATATCTTTCCTTCTTTTGAAATACCAGAATAATTGCTGAAAATCTTTACTTTTCTCTTTAGTATACATAGAATACAAACCTGAAAATTTGAAGTATGGATATTTATTTTACTTGAAGGTATAAAAACACTACACTTCTTCAAAATTTACATTTTCCCCATAGAGCATCTTGCTGTTATAGCTAATTTAAACAAATAGCCAATACATAAACAATGACCAACCAGCAACTTGGCATAAGCTTGGCATTCTCTTATTAATGTCAGGTAATACTGACTATGGAGTGAGGGACTCTCAAATACCTGAGCAGCACAATGGTATCTAAACTACATTGTAGAAGGGGAGGGAAAGGGGATGTAAAAACATTTAAGATGCATTCTGCAAGTGTACCAGCTCCTCACAGTGAGGGTAATCATTACGTACTGCATACATGAACTAATAAAAATGAAAATGAAAAAAACAAATAAAATGAAAATGGATATATATATTAAATTACAGTATGTTATTTATTAATACTCATATTTTGTTAATAGTCACACATACTCTTGCTTTCAGTATTTGTGCTTATAAACACATACAGACTCATAAGCCTAGTTATTGTTATGTGAATAACTACTTGCTTGAGCTGATCTTACAACTTCTGCATTATTTGGAGCTTAGGAACATGAAAAAGCTGACCTTAGAAGCATGCGAAACTGGAAATGTTCTCATGTTTTCACTCAGAACTAGACTCTGAAAAGTTGATCTTACCAAAGTAGAAGGCAGGGCTGTGGTTACCAGAGTCTGCCAGGGGTAGAGGGAAGGAGGGTGCAGAGCAGGTGGCTAGTGGGCAGCCAGGGATCAGTTGGACAGGAGAAATAATTTCTAAGGCTCTGCAGCAGAATAGGGAAGTATGGCTGGCAACAACTGGTTGTCTGTTTTAAAACAGCTAGTAGGAAGGATTTTGAATATTCCTAACACGAAGAAATTATAAATGTTTGAATTGATGGATAAACCAGTTACTTACCAGGGCCCTCATGGCTCTCAAAAGAAGAAGCGGGAAAGGATGGGGGGAGGACGGAGAAATAAAGACAAGAGACAGAAAGCTGAGGTCAGGGGGAGCCCTCTCTCCAGATGGGAGGAGAGGGGCTGCTCAAGCACCTCAGGGCGTTTATTCATACATTTAACAGGCTGGTGTCACATGACACCCTTTCGGCCTAGCAACCCATTGCTTGGATTGTTTCGGGGCTTGGTGTTCTTTGGGCTGAAGCAGCTTGTTCATGTGGCTTCTCTCGAGAGTTCTTTGTTCTTGTTAGGGCTTGCCTTGCCCTGCATGTGTGATCAATTTCCAGCTTCAGCTGCTCCCTGTGGTTACTCTGATGTGATCATTCTATATTGTACACATGTATTTTTACTTTTTTGGTACTGGGAATCAAACTCATGACCTCAGGCTTGCCAGGCAAGCGCTTATGCCGCTGAGCTACATCCCTGGCCCCATATACATATATTGAAATGTTACATTGCACCCCATAAATGTGTACAATTATGCCAATAAAATATTTAAAATTAGTTTTGGATTATTTAAGAATAAATGCCATATGTCAGCAAGCAAGCATGGAGTGTCTAGTCTTATTAGTACATATAGTATTTGTTATCTTTAAAATCATTATTTGTAATAAGAAGTTGCAATTCATTCATTCATTTGCTCATTTATTTATCCAACAAAGAGATAACAAGCATCTACTGTGTTCCAGATGCTCTGGCAGGTCTAAGAGGCATTACTGAGAAAGTTCAGGTGCAGGACTCGCTCAGAGCCGGATGGCATAACAGCTAACATTTATTGAACACCACCTCTCCAGTTACCTTTGGACCGCTGACATTCCATGAACCTATGATCAATTCAGTTATGTTATGGAATCTGTTCTCCTAGTGGAAGTTGAGGAGATGGAAATGATTCTCATTGCTGCTTCTTGCTCATGCTCTTCAACCTGGGGAGCAGAGGATGGGAAAATGGACACATGGGGCTATGGCAGAAGAGGACCCAGCTGCCCCAGGACAGGGGCTGAGCTCTGCTGGAGGTGAGGGAGCTCTGTGGGTGACGGCACTGTGAAGGTCACAGCTGTGTTCTGACTGAGGAAAATTGGAGTCTGAATCCCTTCAGCTTTCACTTATTGGAGCAAAATCAGCTCCAGCTTGGGAAAGACAGATTAAACTGACTTCAGAAGAATTCTGTACCTCTGGGCATTCTTCTTTTATGTTTAGATTTTTCCATTTCTTCTCTTGTTTAAAAAAGCTGTGTCTTTCTTGAGATTGTCGCTGCGGGAATGAGGAGTAAAAGAGAAGCCTTGCATGTTTCAGTTGCATGTAAAAGAGGAATAGGACAGATATATTACTGGTCATCATAATGATTTAGCATTGGTTTGTGCTGGGGGAGCCATATTTTTGAAGGGTGAAATCATCTCACATTCAGTGGAAGAGATGGACCATGGACCTGGAAGGATGCCATGTGGGGATGAAGATCACTCTGTTGGCTCACAAGACTGCTACAAGGGATGAAATTGCATGCACATAGGGGCTTTTAGCTGAGGCCTCGCAGACAAGCCAGCTACTTGTGCCATAGAAAACTAAGCTATCTGTTAGGTATAACTTTTAAAACAAGGCACTGATGAAGTCCGTGATGTTCTTAAGGCATACTTTTTGTTAGCTCTCTGCTGGCATATGTCTGGCACCTTGATTCTTCTTGAGGCAATCTGGAATTTTTTTTTTTTTAATAAATGTGAAAAGCAAAAAAAAGAAAAAGAAATAGAGAGAGAGAAAGCAAAGCTAAGATGATGACCAAATGAAAGGGAATTCACATGCCCTAAAGGTAACTTACATGTGCTTCTGCAGCCTCCAGAATGACTTGGGCACGCCATTCACAGTGTGGTTGAGATTGTGACTGTACTTGTCAAATAGGCAAAGTTTGAGCACATACTATTTTTTTTAAATAAAAGTACAAAAACATATTGGCAAACAGACACCAATTAGCATAAAAATAGTACAATCAAAACTAATCTATAGACAAGGTGATATGATCCCAACAGTGGTCATTGCTTTATCCATTGATATCTTCGAAGTGTAAATACATAAACCCATATACAGACATGCAAATTTAGTCAGACAGTCAATTCTCTCAACAATAGAAAAAACACAAAAACCAAAAATCCAAAGACAAAAAACAAAACAGGCAAACATCAACAACAGCAACAACAACAACAATAACAAAAAAAACACCAATAGTCGCTGCTTTACATATTGATATCTTCGAAGTGTGTGTTCAGGACAACACATACAGACATACAAGATTGATCAAATAACCCGTCATCGATTGTTGCTTAGCATTAAGTGATATAATACAATAGTAGAACCATGTTAGCCCTCCTGCATATATGCATATTCATATATACCTACATACATTTTTGTCTTTTTCTTTTCTACTTTCCTTCATCCCATCTGTTCTTTGTTTCAGAACAGATTTCCTTCATGTCTCTTAGTTTATATTCCCACCCTCGGGTTCTTACACAAGTGATACAATACGTTGCCTGCACATGTATCGCTGATTTATTTCACTTATGAGTATGGACTCCACTTTTGTCCACTTGCCTACAAAGTCCCCAAAACTGTCTTTCTTTATAGCTGAATAATATTCCATTATGTAAAAATGCCACAATTTTTTAATCCAGTCTTTTGTGGATGGGCACTTGGGTTGCTTCCACATTTTAGCTATTACAAATTGTGCTGCTATAAACATGGGTGCACATATATCAGAGTAATATGATGTTTTCAGATCTTCTGGGAAAATACCCAGAAGAGGAATAGCTGGTTTGAATGGAACCTCTAGACCTAGTTTGCTGAGAAATCTCCAAACGGCTCTCCACAGTGGTTGCACCAGTCTGCATTCCCACCAGCAGTGTAATAGAGTCCCTATTTCTCCACAGCCTCACCAGCATCTATTATTGGATGACATTTTGATACTGGCCAGTATTACTGGGGTGAGATGAAATCTCGATGTTGTTTTTATTTGCATTTCTCGAATGACTAAGGATGTGGAACATTTTCTCATATATTTATTTGCCATTTGTATTTCTTTGTCTGAGAATTGTGTATTCATCTCAGATGCCATTTCTGGATTGGGTCTTTGAATTTGGACAGGTACATGTTTTTTAATTCTTTGTATGTTCTAGATAGAAGACCTTTGTCTGAGGGACAGCCAGCTAGGATTTTTTCCCAATTTGTGGGTTTTCTTTTTACTTTGCTGGTGATTTCTTTAGATGTACAA
>PVLD010025482.1:0-23663 GCA_004027595.1 Dinomys branickii
GAAAGAGAAAGAAGGAAAGAAAGAAAGAAAGAAAGAAAGAAAGAAAGAAAGAAAGAAAGAAAGAAAAGAAAAGAAAAGAAAAGAAAAGAAAAGAAAGAAAGAAAGTGAGTTTGGGAGGGAGGGAGGGAGGGAAGGAAGGAAGGAAGGAAGGAAGGAAGGAAGGAAGGAAGGAAGGAAGGAAGGTGATTGAATCATGAATGCATTGCAGCTAAATATGATATTGGGAGATGCGGACTGGCCAGAAGAGGTAGGTCTTTAGTGTTGTAATATGGAAGGATGCATCTTTCTCTGGGGTTCCCTTTTTATTCTGTTATGTGGCTTCAAGTGTAAAAGGAAAGACTCTGAGAAAAGAACTCCATGGATCCTGCCTCACACAGCTTCAGCCAGGAGAATGTTTCCCACGGTTCAATCATCCAAACACAGCAAGGCCTCTGCAGCCATGATAACAGAGGGCCCCAAACTACTTGAAATTTACATCTGGCTACAAGTGGCTCTGAGTGACATGGAGCTATAGGATTTAATGTTTTTCCTACCAGGTTTTGGTCTGATTTGTTTCTACACTCATATTCCTCCATTTTGAAATAGGTATGTTTTCTCTATGCTATATTGTATGTTGGCAGGTTTTAACTTTATTTGTGATACTTTGAAGAGTTCCCAGCTAAAAGTTTACTCTGAGTCTCAGAGGAGACTTTGGACTTTTCAATAATACTGGAAATATTAGGATTTTGGAAACTCTTAGAGATGGACTAAGTGCATGTTGAATAAGATGCACATGCAATTTTAGGGGCTGAGGTAGGATGCACAGTATCTAAATGTGATGATACAGGTTGGGAACAATGTGGTAGAGGTGGGTCACTAGGGATAAGACCCGGACAGGTACATATTGTGCCCCGGCTCCTCCATTTTCTCTTTTTACTGGCCAGCATGTTATGAGATGCTTCAAGTATGCCTTTATGCCTTGGAGCCAACCAATTATGAACTAAAAATAATTTCCTTTTAGTCATGGGTGTTAGTTACTAAGTCCCAGCGACAAGAATGTGACTGACACAAGCTGTTACCATAGAAAATCAACTTACCTATGAAAGCAAGCCCATCAGAGTACAGCAGATTTCTCAAAATGAACTTTATAGACAGGAGAAGTGTTAAGCAATGTTTTGTGAGCCCTAAAGAAAAATAACTGTCAGTTAAGACTACTATTATATTCTGAACAATTATACCTCAAAATTGACGGGGAGTTAAAGACTTTCAAAAACAGTTCCTAATATGTCCCCAGATTTTAACAGTAGATGTCACAATGTTGTGGAAAGAGATATTCCTTAGTTCATCTTTCAATGTATTGCTTCAGGCCTGAACAAGCCATGATTCTTGGGTTCGGTAGGAAGTCTAGCAAAAGCATTGTTGGAAAGGAAAAGATTGCAGAACCTGTGTCCTTGTGGAAAGCCAGGGGTGGTCAACACTAAATGCTTTGCTGAGAAATTTCCAAAGGAATGATAACATGATGGCTAACTAGTCACGTCTTATTTATGTGATAATTGAGTTGTATTGTCCTTGCTAAAATGGTTGATATCCTTCCATTTGCCAGCTGCTTCTTTTGTTCTTTCTCAGTAAAAGGTAATTGAGATTAGTTCAAAGGAACTATTAGTTTATGTGTTTGAGATCTTTTAGAGATTTTAATATAATAGTTATAATTTTTCTCCCATAATTGCTTTTGCTCTATTCCATAAATTCTGGTACACTGTGTTTATATTATTAATTGATTCTAGGAAGCTTTAAATTTTCCCACTGAATTCTTCAATGATCCACTGTTAACTCCAAATTTGGTTTTCAATTTTTATGTGTTTTTTTTTGTTTCTGTGGTTTCACTTGTAGATTTTTAATTCCATTTAATTTAAGGTTATTTCCGTTTATGTTCATTAAGAGTTGCTTTGTGGCTTGAAATGTTCTTAGTTGGAGAATGTTGAGAGAACTGCTGAAAAGTGAAGATTCTATTATTATTGAATGGTATACTCTCTAGATATGTTCATTTGATCTACATTTATAGAGAGTATTGTCTAATTAAAATGTATTTGTTGAATTTTTATCCTGATGACCTATTTATAAAAATAAGGTATTGAATTCAAACAATGCAATTGTATTTTGATCTACATGACTATTTTGAATAGTGTCTGAATAATCCTGGCTTTATGAATGCTTGGTGAATATATCTTCATAATCATTATATCTTGTTGGTGGATTTTTTTCATTTACCTATATGCCTTGGCCTGTGTCTTTTTCTGAATAATTTTCAGCTGAAGTCTGCTTTGTCAGAAATTTGTCTAGCTATTTCTGCATCTTTTCAGATTCTACTTGTGTGGAATACTGACTCCCTTCTTTCCTTTTGTGTCGGAGAATATCTTCAGGTGAGATGTGTTATATGAAAGCAACTTACACTTTAATGATTTTTATTAATCCAATTTAAGAGTGTGGATTAGAGAATTTTAACTGGAGAATTCAGGACATTTGCATACAGGGTTGTTATTGAAAAATATGTTCTAAATCTTATTAAATTTTTTTCTCTAGTACTCATTTTTAGTCTATTTTTCCTTTTCTATATATACTATTCCCTTAAGTATCTTTGTAAATACTGGCTTAGCAGGTGTTATGGTTGATACATTATGTCAACTTGCGGAGTCTAGAGGTTTAGCTGAGTGACTCAGGAGGAAGCTAAGGTGCTTACTTTGTATACATCCTGAGCCTGTGGAGGAGGAGGGCATGGAGATTCTCTGAGTGCTATCCCCCCGCTGGGTGGGGGGAGCCTGTTTACAATGTAAGGGAAGAGAAGAGGCTACTTGCAGCTATTCTTCCCTTCAGCTCTTGTTGTGGCTGTGTTCTCCCGCCATACATGTTTGCCCTCTACCATGTGCCACTCTGCCTCTGAGCCAGCAAAGTATGGACTGAAACCTCCACAAACTGTAAGCTAAATAAACCTTTCCTTCCTTCATTTTGGGTGTTGGGTATTTTGTCTCAGAACTAGAGAAAAGTAACCAAGATAGCAGGTAACATATTTCTTTTTCTTTTTGAGAAAGGGTCTTGCTATGTTGTTTAGGGTAGCATTGAGCTTATTATAGTCTAGGCTGGCCTTAAACTCACTGCAATCCTCCTGCCTTGACCTTCCAAGTACTAGACTTACAGGCCTGCACCACCATGCCTGGCACTCACAGATTCCTTTAATTTCTGCTTATGGTGGAAGCTTTGTTTCCCCTTTCAATTTCTGTATATTGTAATCTACATTGGCAGATATTTTCTTCCAGAACACGAAACATATTATCCTATGTCCTTTTGGCTCCTGGAGTGATGCCAAGACATCTGCTCTTATACAGATGTGTTTGTCTTGATAATTCATTGAATATTTTAACAGTTTTTAATATAATTTTTGTCTGCACTCTTGATATTATAACTGTGATATAACATAGGCATTTTCCTTTGGACTCATGCCTACTTTGAGTTTTAAATGACTACTTGAATGTTCATGAATTTTTCAAGATTCTGAAAATTTTATGTTATTATATGACTTATGACTTTCTGTCTTTGTTTACTATCTCATTCCGAAATACCTTAGCATCTAAAGGATTCCAAAATGCCTTAAATTTCAATTGTATCCCAGAGGTCTTCTGTATTTCTTTAAATGTATTCTGTATTTTCTTCATTGCTGTTTGAATGTAATATCTTCTTTAAAATACCTTTAAGCCCTTCAGTGCCATCTTCTGCCTGATCATGTCTACAGGTGAGATATCTTGAGTTTTTCATTTGACTTATTAGATTTTCATTTGCAAGATTTCTGTGCTTTCAAAAGGAATCTTTACCTAGTTCTGAAAATGTTTCCACTATTGTAATATAACATTAACTGTTTATTTTTTTGTTCCATTAAAAATTACTCTTTAGCTCTTCAACATTTTCTTTTCCTCTACTATGCTCTTCAGAAGAATTTTCATGTTAATCTTCTAGAAAATTAAAGGTGTTCAAGTATACAAGTGCACTGGGAAGTACTCAAAGACATTCTTCCAAAACACATTATTTGAAAAGTGTGTAAATATCTTAATTTTGATATACATTTATCAATGCCCAGTTTAAGCATATTTTTATTTTCTTTGCATCAAACTCTTCTGTAAAACTTGACTTCTGCAATTTTTTTTGTTATTGCAATTATCTTCAGTCTACAATTCTAACTATCAGTACCTGAAAAACATGGCAATGCAAAATTGTTGGAACATGCTTTCAAAGCAACATGTTATTTTGCCTGGTCTCAAGTACAGAAGTTTTCTTTTAGCTCTCTTTATCTCTTTGTTTAGAAACTAATGTTTGTTTATGGAAAACCCAGGTGTGATAGGAAAAAAGTAATAGCTGATTTCATGTTGAATGTTCCTATTTCGTGAAACAATACTGGAAATTGAATCCAGGACTTTCAAATTGAACTGCATTTCCGGCTTTTATTTTTTGTACTGAAAGAATTATCACTAAATTGTCCGAATGAAACTTGAACTTATGATCCTCCTGCCTTAGCTTCCTAAATTCTGGGATTACAGATGTGTCACCATGCCCAGCTCTATAACATTTATGATATGCTAAGACAGGGTACTGTTACTGATTATCAACTTCGTGTCAAGTCTTTCATTATTGCCATATACGTGGAGGATGACATTCAACTCAGTAAGAACATATCTCACTATTGTCCTTAAAATTAACCACCTAGGCATATCTCGATACATTCAACATCCCTGCTTATCTAGTAACCTAAAAATTTAAGCCTCAGATACCCATTCTGCATGCTTACATAGAACAGGCTGTGATGAGTTATTCCCTGCTATTGCATGTAGTGAATTTCAGGCTGCATTTTGACTTCAGTGATCTCATTTTATGATGCAGCAGTTTGTTCCATTTTTAGTACAAATGCTATAGCAAATTGACTTAATGACTTGTCTGTGAACATAAATAACCACACAGATGTTATACACGCCAAACTAATCAAAAAGAACCCTCCCCCGTTTAACAGCACAATCAGAAAACCAAAACTTATGACTAGAAACATGTTAATCATGCTATAAAAATTACTTCCTATATTAAATTAAATCAGAGGAATATAGACACATGGTTTATCAAAGCCATATCAGAGAAAAGTGAGGTCCTGAGCTTTTTGAAAACATCAGACCAAGGAATGATGAAACCCAAGCCTCTAGATCACGTAAAGGGGGAGTCATCCAACATCAGGCACAGTAGTAACACAAACAAGGACGTGGTGTCTCATCAGACGGCCTGATGAACATGTTGCAGAATGAGGACATGAACTCCACGTTCCCCAGCTCCAGTTCAGATCACTGTCATTGCTTATGTGGTCCATTCAAACTACTGCTCTAGATGTGGGCTTGAATCAACTCTGTACTCTCAATAAGTCCCGCTGCTTGAAAAATCTCTGGCAGGCACTAGGCCCAGGGGCATACGCCTGTAACCTCGGTTTTCTGGGAGTTAGGCAGGAAGACTGCAAGTTTGAGCCCAAGGGAGACAACTTGCAACATAGTGCAATTCTGTCTGAAAATAAACAAACAAATAAACAAGCAAGCAAACAAATAGGCTAGTTGTATAAGTCAGTGGAAAGGCCCAGGGTTCAATCCCTAGTAATACAAATTAACGAGTAATTAATAATTAAATGAATAAAATACCTGCCTGATCGACTGTGATGAATTTTCATATCTCTGTTGATTTTCCACTTTTATTAATCAGGGTTTACTAGAGAAACATATATAACACAAGATATACAAATGTGCAAGAAATTATAAATTTGATTTACAATGGTGAGCCACAGAGTTGGATGAGGAAGTGCGCAGATGGTGTCTGAATGCCTGAGACTGAAGAGTCCAGTTCAAGACCTGGAGCTCACTGCAGTGTCTGTGCAAGTCTGTATCAGGAGGCTGATGGGTCTGCTACAGACACTGAAAAGTCTATGACAAATGTCAAAGACTCTACACCAGATGGCTGAGAAGTCCCAGGCAGAAGCCAAACAGTGTGCACCAGAAGCCAGGAGATGACAACCAACCTGAAGGTGAAGCCTGGAGCTCCTCAGAAGAACCAGCAATCAGTCCTTCCTTACTTCCCTTTTTATTTCTTGCAGCCTACCAGCCCTGAGGTGGTGGTGCTCCACATCCACACCACTGCCAGGCCCTCCTCTTGCACAGGCTCAGGATGAATACTGGGCTCCCCTCTGAGTCACATAGTTAACCTTCTAAACTTCTCAAATTGACACAATGAACAACACCCTAGAACTGGAAGGACATGTCCTTTTCACCCCTGGATGTAGAACTGCTGAGTCACATAGTTAAGCTTCTAAAATCTTCAAGTTGACACAATGTATCCATCATAACAATCCACCCCCTGTCAACTTGGCAACCTAAGACATTTCTTTAAACCAGTTCCTAGATACAAAGACTTGCTTATAATTATGCTTCACATGTTATAAGCTGCATACAAACCTAAATGCACTAATTCCCTCACCAGAAGAAAAGGTAAGTTTTCCTTGAGTGATGGTTATTCTTATTATTTCACAGTTTAAACATTATAATACAGTTTAGCAATCCTTAAGAATCAGTACTAAAGTCTATCAACATTATATTACATTAGAACCATATTAGGTGAGAAATAGTATAATTATAGTCTCCTTTTTTGTAGATGATCATGGGGTTGTGGCTGGTATTTAGAACTACCTTCTTCCACTACCCATTCTGTAATCCTTTGGCCTTCAGCAATCATCTCAGCAAGTCTTGGTTCTTTCTGTGGTGCGGTGAACCACACCTTCATTCCTGAAGGCTCTGGGCCATTTCTCATTGTGCCTATACTAGGTTGCTATAGTTTCCCATTGATTTTAATAACAGGGCATTGTAATACTAAGAGATGGCTGAAAGGGTCTCCTGCACTCCACACATATTCTTCCTTTCCTCCATTGTGGAGAATTAGTCCAATTTCCTCGTGATAGGATGGGTCAATTATCCCTGACAACGCTGTGCCTCCCTTTTCAGCTTGTTTCCTCAGAGACATGAGGAGACCAAACTGACCTGGGGGAAATCTTAGCTTCCAGTTAATTGGTATCATTGTTGTGCTGTCTGGTACAGGCCTTCCTGCCTCTGGAACTGACTTTTAAGTCAGCAGAACATAAAGTTGTGGGGACAGGGACCAAAAATTTTGCTTGTAGATCATGAGCAGTAATGCCACCTTTGCTTTTGGTTCTGCCTCTTGAAACACTGCACCACTGCTAACCATTCTTGGCCACTCTTTAACTTGTATGCCACTGTGAGAAGTGCAGTGTGACTTGAATGTTATAGATATTGGTAATTATAATTGGAGTAAAGAAACGATGATTACCCAGCTCATCTGCTATGAAGTAAAAAGCAGAGCATTCAAGGAGATGAATTTGACAAAATTGGTATAGTTTTTGGAGTTACTGTTGTCAATGAACTCTGACAGTGTGGAAAGATACACGAGTATCTAGTTTATGTTAATGATGTATCTTATTCACATCTCTCAAATATTTCCGATATTTGACATTCAGGCCTTTCTTTACCTTTGTGCACAAAACTTTTCAGAATGTCTTCTGCAAGATCTTCTCTAATGTCTAAAAATACCCTCAACTGAAACTCAAAAATTCTTTTAATCTCCTCGCTTTTAATAAAAGCTTGCCCCACACCCATAAAAGCCACCCATGAAGGCAAAGAAAAAATATATATATATTTATATAGAGAGAGGACAAATCTTATGACATTAAAGCCATAATCCGTGGACAATACTACAGAATTTATGGCACAAACTCATTATAATGTATATTTATGTGTGAACTTTATTGAAAATGATGTTAATATTTTAACTGGTGAAAAAGTATGAAAAGGTTACTTTTAAATCTCTACCAATGTTAAAATTTAGTTCAAGATTAACAGAAGGGCAGTGGGAATTGAGAAGATGTTTTCATGAAATGCACAGGGACCACAAGGACTGAGGCAGTACAGAATGACTCTTATGGTTCAGGCCATAGAACTCCCTTGAATGACAGTGAAGTTTGTGGTGGTTTCACTTTGTAATGTTTTGTTTTGTTTCATTAGTTTGTTTTATTTCATTAAGTTCTATTGTGTTGAGTTTTGTTCTAGGGAGAGATATTGTTTTGATATATTGCTCTTTTTGTAACATCTTAGAATAAGATTAGAGCTCAGAGAAAATTATTGATAGCTCGGAGAGGAACATCAAAGGCTGAACAGGCTGCAGAGGCTTCCTGCTATCAGAGGGCAGGAGGATGCTGGGGTGATCACTGTGGTCTGTGCTCTTAAAGCACAGGAATCTGCGCTCAGCCAGGTGTCTCCACGCTGGACAGCAGCCCCGGAGGCGAAGGGGAGTGACAGCTGGGCGCTGTGTCGTGGGCAAGGCAGGCAGCACAGAAGCAGCAGCAAGACCGACAACAGTAGGGGCTGGGCCTTCCTGACAGCATGTTTCCTGGCTCCCACTGTTTGTTATGAATCTTGGATTGAAAGCCTGAGAGTAAAACAGAAGAGATGATTTCACCTCATTTGTGTTGCAGTCTAACCTCGTCACCTCCCGCTTTGCCCTTGCTTCCCATGTGAAGTTCTCGCTGTCTGTCTTGCTGCACATCCACTCATTTCCTGGTTTGATGAAAACGACGAAAGTGCTCAAGTATTTTCTTAGACAAAAAAGAAAATTAGAGTAAATAGTATCATTCTTTCTATTTCGCTCACTTTTTTAAAAGCTATGTGTTCAATAAGAGAATGTCCTATCACAGAGTGATATAAAATTTACTAAATTTAATTCTAAAGCAAATATATCCTTTGTGAGCTGAAATAGAAAAGCCAAAAAAGCACCGGGGCATTTTTGTACTGACAGAAATAACATAATGGTCATAAAGAGAAACAGGTTGGCTTCATTCAGTGATATTTTTATTCTCTAACTTTGCTTTTTCTAGTGGGCTGAGATACTTCTAGAAGGTACAATTCTCTCAAGGCACATTACTCAAAATCTTCATACTCACATGCCTGAACCTGAAAACAGCTTCTTCTGGTCTTATTCTAAAATGAAAGCATAATAACATTTCACTAATTCTCTCTGAAAGTTGACCTAGCTTTATTCATTGCAGCTATGTTTGAAAGGTTTGGACTAGGTAAGTTTACATAAAAAGCATCTTCTGCCATCTACTGTTCTTGAAAACTAGATCACAGTCATTGTGAAGGTTAAATTCTTTGAAACATTCAGATGCGGTTTAAAAAGCTATTCTTTTTTGTAATGTTGAAATTGATTTACACTAAAATTTAACTACATATGCTAAAAGGGCTTTTATGGCATAAGCCAATATAATATTTCTGGATCTTTGTTTTAACTCCTAATATTTTTATTCATAGACTATGCTGAAACAGAGACTTGCCTTTCTCCCAGCTCACCACTTTCATTTTGTTTTGATTGGAGGCTAAGGTTTAGTATATTGCCCTGGCTGATTTCAGCCTCTGAAACTCAAAGGGTCGTCTCAGCTCGGCCTCTGAAGTAACTGGGCTTACAGGCACATTCCACTGTTCCTAGTAGAGAGTCATTTCTGTAGATACAGTTAAGATGTATGAGCCTTGTTTATACCTTTCACTCCTTGATGTCTCTTTTTTTCTACTGCTTTATTCTTCCCCAGATAAAGAACCCCCAATCATGATTGCTACACACTAGACTTCAGTGCTAGGTGAAAACCAAGGTAGAGAAGAAGGTCCTGAAAGCGACTTTGAAGATGAAATTGATGAAAATGCACTGGAGATTGAATTTATGGATTTTGCACTGAGCTATATCTCCAGCCCTATTTAAGTTTTTAAAAAATGTTAGTACAGTCTCCATTTAAGTCACTTTTTTTGCTATAATGAGTTTGAACATGTGATCCTCTTGCTTCAGCATCCAAGGGTACTGGTATTATAGATGTGTGCCACTTACCCCAGACATATATTTCATTATGTAATCAATAGCTCTGTTGAGGTGTCTATCAGAAGTGAAGAAATGAAAAAATTACTTGCCTTTTTATCATAGACAGAGTTTAAAAATATAAGTACATGTAAATTTGTTTTAGAATGGATTAAATTTTGTTTGGTTATTAATATTCAGGTTCCAAATATGAAGTGAGTTGTTGCACATCTACTGATTTTTCTAAAGTATCATGAAAATAATAAAATAGGAAACATTGTATTAAAGTTGAGCAAAGTAAGAAGTTATACATTGGTGATAAGTTTTCCACTGTTAATTGATCATTATAAGGCACAGAAAGAAAACCACCATCTGTAAATATCCCTAACAATATACTAGCAAAACAAGTAAAATATTACTCTAAACAAACATTTAAATGTAACTATTGTTTATTGAATTATTACCAAGGTACAACAATTGGTATCTTTATCTGGTGTTTAATTGCCTTATAAATCTTAACAAATAAGAATGTTCAACCACATGAACTTTAAGTATTAGAAAATTCCCAAGCATTATTCCTGCAAAATAAAGAAATTAAATTAATTCTTGTGTAAACATTATAAATAACTTATTTTCATGTTCTTTACTAATGTTTTAGCATTAGTGCCAATATAATTAATATATATTTAAAATAGTTGGCTACAATTGTTGACAATGTTTACCATTTGCTTGTGACAGAAGATCTATGTTTCATAGAAACATTAAAACTCTTACAAAGTAGTTCCAAAAATAAATTATAATTTAAGAGTTAGAATCAATAGAGTATCCATTTTTGGAACATTCTTTTGTGCAACAATTTAATAATTATTCTTGTAACAATAATTCTTATACAAGGAGTTATAATTTCTTTCTGTCAGCTATCTACATACACCACCCCAAGAAAAAAACGTTACACTTGTCAAATTGTGTCACTCTGCACCTTCTCCAGTTTCTCATTATTTTTCTGTCTTATAAATCCTTCCCCTATACAGTATTTAACTATTGCTTTAGATGAAATGTCTTCAATCAAAGCATTGTATTAGAAGGAGCGCAGCTATAAAATCTAAGCAAATACATCTTACACAATAAAAAATTCAATTAACTTAGTATAAAATAAAGAAAAATAGAGGAAGAAAATAAGGCATATGTATACATCCATGTACCTGTGTTTGATTATTTGATTTTGATCCAACATATCTATTCCATTGTCTTCAATGACGGAGAGCCATGTTGTATCTTATTTACTTTACATGTCTGTACTTGTGGTCTTATTCAACACAGGAAGTCACACAATGCTAACTTTGTTGATTTCACTAAGAATAGGGAAGAAATTGAAAAAATAAGGCCTAACTTTTACTTCTGTTATTGTACCTGTTAATTGTGATACACTTACCTAACTGGAGCAAGAACTGCCTGCAGCATAGTAAAGTTCTGGAAGTGTCAGTGTGTTGTGGTTGATACATTGTGTCAACTTGGGGAGTCTAGAGGTTTGGCTGAGAGACTCAGCAGGAAGCCAGGGTGCTTACTTTGTACATATCCTGAGCCTGTGGAAGAGGTGGGAGTAGCTTATTTACAATGTAAGAGAAGGAAAGAGGCTGCTTTGCAACCATTCCTGCCTTTTTTGCTGGCTGTTTTTGTTGTGCTCTGCTGCCCTGAACAGTTTGCCCCCTGCCATGTGCCGCTCTGCCTCAGAACCAGCCAAGTATGACCTGAAACCTCCACAGATTGTAAGCTAAATAAACCTTTCCTTCCTTAACTTTGGGGTGTTGGGTATTTTGTCTTAGCAATGAGAAAAGAGTAGACAAGACAGAATTTACACAGTGGTTACTCGATATGCAGGCTGCAAATGAGAGAAGAGCAGCCCCTCCCAGGTGACATGAGCCCCCCCCCGTGTGACATGAGCTGCAGTCTTTGCCATTGCCTTTGGATGTTGATTGCCAGGTTCTTCAAGCTTCTAGACTCTGGAACGACACAGTACAGGCTCTGGTCTTTCGGCACAGATGCCTCAGCCTTCTAATGTGAATTCCTTAGGTTCCAAAGCAGACTCTGGCCTTCTGACCAGAACTCACACAGGTGACCACAGTGAGCTTTCCTGTCCATGACTTTCAGCTGCCGCTGGGATCCTGCAGCTCTTGAGCACACACAGAGAGCCTCCTGACTCAGTTTCATAATGTGTCCTAAGAGGTACATAGAGTTAGGAATTCACTTAACGAAGAATACTCATTTCCCATAATTGAATTGTGTTCACTGTCCAAGGTAAACCAAGTTAAATATTACTGAATGCAGGAGGGACAACTTGTATTCAGTGGGCCAACTAAACAGAAAAAGGAGTTCAAGGTAAACTGAACTCAACTTCAACAAAGGTAAGGGGAGGATATTCTTTAAAGAGTGCAGTGTGTTAAAGAAGTAGAAGAAGGACAGAAAGGATTTCACGGTGGTATTATCAAGCTTTTTGTGTTTTCTGAATAATGTCAGTCCAGAGAAAAATACAAATTTCTCTATTTTTGTCTGAAGAGGAATTGGTGCAAAAGTAAGCAAGAAGCCCACTGAAGTTAGATTTATTCTCTTCTAGAATCTGGAGAGGGAATCTTTTCCCTTACAGTCTTTGCATTTTAAAAGGATACTTCACAGGTACTTCAGAAAGATATTTTCATTTCTAAGGGCAAAGGCTTTATATATAAAGTTTCCTAAGTGATACTCCAAGAGGGAATTTAGAGATTTATCATCTATAAGCAGATTGTGGCTGGAAGACAGCAGTGCATTCTAAAAGAGCATGGATTTAGCCAAGATTTTAGGATGACATGGATCATTCTAGGACATGCTCTAAAGCTCTAAGAAGACAAGCCAGAGTTTAAATAAATTCTGTGGTTTGAATGATGTAATATGCTCAGATCTCTGCAGTTTTCTTCACTAAAAACTGTTCTGAATTTTTTTGTTTGCTTGTTTCTTTAGATTCTTATACATTAGCTTGAAACGAATGTACTACACAAAGGGCTTAAATGTTTTTGGTTGCTTTGGCAGATGTATTTCCTGATTCTATTACTAGATTAGTATTCAAAGATACTCTCTTAAAAAGTCATTTCCTAATAAATTTGTGATATAATTTGTATAAGTTTTACTTAACAATACTTAAGTCAATTCTTAAAAAATTCCGGTACTACATAGTGAAACTGAAATGAAACTCTAATATCTGTATACGCATATGAACGTAAATCAATAAGCATAACTAGCAGCCTAATTTTAAGTATCTGCTTGTGGTGTTTTGCTCATCAAGATACTTTACCAAAGAGAGAACTTATGTTAGTATTGAAGTTTTCAGAGAGTCACTGAATAGAATTAAAGATTATTAATAGTTCAGGCTAGATCTTGAGAAATGTAATAGTTACATATGCTAGATGTACACCTAAGTGTTCTCCTTAAGAAAGGAAATCTAGATATTTCATTTTAACATTCAGCACTCTACATGAGAAAATGTCACAGCATCTTGGGCAGAAACTAGCAAGATTATCCTGTTACCTACTCAGAGTTGTTGAGGCAGTTTGAACTATTTCTAAGAACAAAGTACAAGTTAGTCTTTGTCTCTTTACACTGATTCATACATAACTTGTGAACCTTAGAATAAATTAAAGTTTGTTTTTTTTTTAAGTTTCTTTTTTTTTTTTTTTTTTTTGGCGGTACTGGGGATTGAACTCAGGACCCTGCGCTTGCTTGGCAGGCGCTTATTCCACTGAGCTATATCCCCATCCCAGAATACATTAAAGTTAATAAGAATTAAGAAAGGAGACAAAGAGTGAGGGAGGGAAATCAGAAAGGAAGAAATATGTCAAAATACCATGCATGAATGAAAGTCAAACATCAAAGATCAGAGACCTGAAAATATACTTTGAGATACTAGGTCCAAAATAAAGGGTAAAGAAGATGTTTGTGAAATAAGTACAAATTATTGGAACAAGTTGAAATGAACAGAAAATAAAGCAAAATAACAGCAAAAATGAATAAGGTGATGAATTCCATAGAAATTTTAAAAGTAACTACAAAAGAGATACTAATGGTGGGGGGAGGCTTGTTTATCTTACAGTGTAAAATTTCCATAGCATGAATCTTTAAAAAAATCATTTCTGCTGGTTAACATTTTTTATCCTATCAAATTAAAGAAGGCAAAATTTGACAATATAATGTTTTGACACAAATATAGAGACACAAACCCTGGGCTGATTATAAATGAAAAAATAATATTGCTCATTTAGAGATATTTTGGCAATCATTAAAATAAATTATCAAAGCCAAATTAAACTGATATTTCCAAACAATTTACAAGATTAGTTACAGTGCAAAACAAATAGGATTTGACAGGCAAATTTGAGAAGGAATTCTGTACAAACAGTCCTCATTTTTCTGTTCCTGTGACAAGTTCATTAAAAGAACTGGTCGCTGAAGTAGTTAAATATAGGATGTATACAACGATATTCAGAATCAAGAAATGGTCAAAAGAAAAGCCAACTTGAAGAGTTTGCTTTTATTTGAATGATTCTTACATGCAGTATTGTAATGTACAACGGATAATGAAACTACAGAACTGTCCCGTGCAGAACAATCGGCAGAAACTAAAGTATTGTATAAACAAGATATTCTGTATAAAACATAAAGATGTAAACAAGATGTGCAGAACTGTACAAAATAAAGATTGGGTCACAAATCCTAGTGGTGGGTGGAAATTCTGAATAGGGTCTCTTGTCCCAAATCTGAACATTCCTTGAAAGGATAGGTCATTAAACAAGAAATCACTATATTTTAAAAAAAATGGAGAAATTTAAAAGATAGTTAGATCATATGGTAAAAATTAAAATTGTGTGCACATTTAAGAAAACACATTAAAAGGTATAATAGATAAAATGTGGAAGAAAAGTTTTCTGATCCAAGAAAAAAATATATAAACCCATATTTAAAGGAGCTGATAAATTTTCATGGGAGACAAATAGGCAAAAGTCTATTTTTCAGGGATGCCAGTGGCTGCTTTTATAATATAGTCTAACCTAATATCAGGATTCCGCTCTTTGAAGCATCTCCATGCATATGAAATTATTAGCTAGTCCCTATTACATTATTGTGTGAAAAAGTTGCTTAGGTAATAAACACAAATACTTAGTGTCTGGTCATTGCTCTTACAAAAACTAGTACATTCTCCTTTGTATTGGGCAAAATCATCTATGAAATTACTGTGGGCTAATATTGGTTCATAAGTAAACTAAAATCCTACACCATATGTAACTCTTGCCAGCCTGATGTTTAATAATACAAAAATAATCTCGTCACTAAACCACTTATCAAAAATTGAAGTGTTGGCAGAAAGGTGTAGGTGCCAGTTTAAATTGTCATGTTCCAAAAAGGACTCTCAGTAAATAATATCTTAAAGCTGTAAGTCTCAGCACCAGGCACATTCAAGCAATTGAGCTTTAGCAAAGGGGCAAAAAACATATGCTGGATGAAAGATAGTCTCTTCAATAAATGGTGCTGGGAAAACTGGCTACACACATACATAAAATTAATTAGAAATCCATGTATTAAAATAAAAATGAATCAAAGGTCCAAATATTTAAACAGAAATGCTTAATCTGCTCATAGATGAAAAAGTAAAAGTCTTGAAGACATAGGCATGGGTAAAGGCTTTTTGAACAGAACCAAAATTACAGAAAAATAATATCAAAAACTTATATATATATATATATGATTATTATACGTGTAAATTAAAAAGCTTCTGCACAGCTAAGAAAATCACCACTATAGAGAAGATACAACACACCGAATAGAGGAAAAGATTTTTATTAGCTACCCTTCCAATGAAGGCTAATATCAAGAATATATAAAGACATTACATCCTCCAAAATGAAAAAAGGGAAACTGAATTAATAGACACCAATTACAAAAAGAATTATGAATTGTCAATAAGTATATAAAAGTCTTCAAAGTCTCTGATCATTAGAGAAATGCAAACTGACCTTCCATCTTCCTCCAGCAAGAATGGCCATCTTTAAGAAATCAAACAATTAAAACAATGCTGGAAAGATTGCAGGGAAAAGGAATGTTTTCTTTGTTGTTGATGGGAATGAAAACTGTTGAAGACATTATGGAAATCAGTTTAAAGATTCCTCAGAAGACCAAGCGCAAAACTTCTATTTGGTGCAGTGACTATTTCCGTGTATGTTCTTCCCCAAAAGTAAAGACACCATGTTATAGTGATCCATGCGTTGTCGTGTTTATAGCAATGCAGCTGATAACACCCAACTCATGGAAGTAGCCATATATCTATCAGCAGATGAATAGAGAGAGAAATGTCATATTCTGCAGAATAGAATACTACTCTGCCATAAAAAGGATAAATTTGAGTCATTTGTGTGACAGTAGATGGAATTTGAGATAGTAATGTTAAGTGAAAAAAATAGGTACGCAAGTTAAAAAATAGCATGCATTCTCTCATATAAGAAACTCAAATAATAACTAATTAAAACAGAAAAATAAAATATAGAGAATAAAATACAAAGAGATAGATCTTTGCCAATGGGAATAGGACCAAGAGATGAAGGGTAGAAGGAGGGAGAGGAAGAGAAGGGAAGGTAAAAAGAATTGTGGTGTTATGTAGATGTTCCATCCCCTTATGAGGATGCGGAATGCAATCAGTATGTCCTGATAAAAATTAAAGAACTTTTACAAACATTAAATCAACAAAGTAACTATATCACATTCTATTAGAGAGGTAACAAAAATATCAAAAAAACTGGCTTGTGGAAATCCTTTAATAAGGAAATAATAGCACATTATTTCTCATCAGAAATCATATTCCTTATACTTACAAATTCTCTACTGACTAAAAGTCAAAAATAATGCTCAAAGCACCTCAGTGTAAGATACTTTTCTCTGCTGCACGAAGTATCAGGAAACCGTTCTCATATACAGATAACTCTGTAGATATGGCAGATATAGAGCTGTCCGAAATTGTTTCTGGAATATGCATTCAAATAATAAAAACTCAACCAAAACAAAAAGAGCTTAAAAGTGCATAAAAATGTAGTGTAAAATTAATGCTAAATGGCCATAAGAGATGATCAGCATACATCACTTGTAATGTACTCTAGGGTTCCTTTGAAGAGTCACTGTCTCAGGAAAGTATTTATTAACCTGGATACACAATAATACAAAGTGCAGAGGAGGAAAGCGCTTTTACTCATCACCAGCTTCACGGCTGAGGCAGCTACACTAAAAAGGCAGATTAAGGAACAGAAAACATACAAATGCATTTCACACAATTTCAAGTGACAGGAGGACCTTCCAACATGAAGGCTCAGAGAAATGAGAGAAACATTTTCATGGATGATCGTGTAGAACTGGAGGACAGAGGGTGTGATCTTATGACGGCAAACTGGGAAAATCTTTCCAGATACTCTAATTCCACATCTGTGTCTTCTTTGATAATGATGCTCCTCTGCTCCAGGCAGGGAAGGTAGCTCTGGAAGGAAAGCCTTACAACCTACATTAGGAAGGATGGAGAATTCTTTCATATTCTGCTTCAAGGATGAAGCTGGAGGTCAGAGAGTGATTTTTTTCTTTCTGCTGTTATTTCAAGTGCCAACATGCTATTCATGTGGCCACAAGCTCAAGCATATCAAAGAAAGAGGCATGGGAAGACTGTCCTCTCATAAAGGTAAACAGAACAGAAATAGGCTCATTAAAGGGATAAAAAATAAAAAAGTGAAGGGATAAAGCACACAGTGAGACAAGAAATGAAACATATTTCACTATCATAAAGTAAAATTACACTTTATTTATTACATACTATAATATCTCTGAATATAAAAGTGCTTGTATATAGGCTGTGTAACTGTCATACATGCCTTTTTAATTTCTTAATCTTCAATATTTAAAGCATTACTCTTACATTAGTTTAATTAAAATTCAAAAACTAGGCTTTCAGTTTAAAATTTTTTGAATCATGTTAGGCTAAGTCACATCATTATTTGTTGCAAAATTATTTGTATTTCACAGTATGGACTGTCTGAATATGCTGTGTGGAAACTTTTCTCACAAAATGTTCCAAATATTAACTTTCTTAATGATAAATTAATTGCTGCAAATTATTCTCCAAAAAAGTGCTAGATGGTAAATACAGTTTATACAGAGATGAAGTATATACTTCATACCTTCTTTTTTTTTTTTTTTTTTTTGCGGTACCAGGGATCAAACTCAGGACCTTGTGCTTGCCAGGCAGGCACTTATTCCACTGACCTATATCCCCAGTCCGAAGTATATACCTCATATAACCATTTTAGTTCTAAAAAATGTGCAAAGGATATTTTTCCCCTTTAATTTCACTGATCACTTGTAGAAAAATCAAATTACTTATGTCACAATTTTTTTCCAATTTTGTAGGAAAAGAAAATATGATTTATTAAAGGTGATTTGTGGCAATGTTTATAATGATTGTGCTATAGGACATAGACTTGTATTTGTGGAAATTGGAACTTTATAAAATATTTAAGGAATATTTTGCTGAAGGGGAAAATAAATCATACACTGTCCATTATTTTGAATAGTTTGAAATTATAAATTAGGTCATACATGAGGAAATCTTTCCCAGAAATACTTTTGTATTTGAATCCTAACTGACCTGGTGGAAACAATAAATGAAAACATACTCTGCATATAAAGTCACGCCCTAGTCATTTCCTCAAGGTTATTGCTGTCCTTACCAAGGTACTTTAATAATAACTAATGTTCTATTTTCCATATCATGCAAGATCAAGATATTCACTTATAGCCACTGGAATGAGGACCCTCCCTGACATATGTATCATTCAGTGAGGCCATTACTGCCCAAGTATCATAGCCTGCACTAGCACAAACTGGAGAGTATGGATCCATGACTCAGCTTGACCTCTTAAGGTGACCCGGACATATAGCAGATATAAGAAACATGAGGGATGCTGATACCAATATAATATAACGTAACATACTCTTTTACAGTTACTTTTTAAAAATATGTTGTATAGCACCTAGTGTAAGTAAATCTCTAGACTTTTAAATATGCAAGTAATATATTTATTATTATTCCAGACTGCCTCTTTCATAATTGTATTGCTGTATTTTTATATGATGGGTATTAAAGATCCATGCACACCTACACCACTACATACATGAGTAATGTACTGTTCTATGATATCAAGATGGCTAGGAGGACAACACAGAGAATAAAAACTTTAAACTCCATTTTAATTTTACATGGACATACCTGTCCATGTCATGACTAATATGTTATATTGAGCACATGACTATACAGTAGAAATTGGTTCGTTGGGGCAAATTTTTATTCTACCTATAAATTCTAGCCAGAAAGATGAAGCCTTATATATTTTTTAATGTAATTTTTATTAAAAATTTCAAAAATATATATGGTTTGGACAAAATCAACTTTTTTTACATTGACTTTTTAAAGTGCTATTTCAATAACCCCTACAATGACCCTTCTTGAGAAGTTGAAATTTAAGAAATTGGTGTTCAGTATAGAATTTTATTCCATTTTCTAACATTAGATTCCAATGCTATATGGTTCAGTGATGCTAATATTAGTCACTAGCTAAGCATTTATTAAAATGCTTTGAAATAGATAAGACAGATGTGAAGTTAAAAAAATTTGATTGCACATTTTGATATGGCTTACCTTCAATTGTCACTAAATCTAGTAAATCTTAAATGAGAAAAATTTTTGTAAATGATATATTCCTACCCTTTGCCTTTCTACACTGAACAATTTTTTAGATAATTGCAAAAGCTACACATTGGCTATTTGAGTATTTTCAAAATGAATATTACATTTGAATATATTCAAATGTAATTTTTCTGTTCACACTTGATAACTTTATTGGCAGCAAGAAAGGCATTTTATCAGAGAAGTAAAAAATGCTAATCTGGCATAAAGTATTGGAACAGTGTCAAGATTTATTTAAATTGTTTCAATTCCCAGTGATTCCCAAGTAAAACATTTTGTTTTTTCATGCCTACAGGTTATTATTCATGGAATTGTTATTGTCTCATAATGATATTTATCAAATGAAAATCTTTATATTTTCCATGTAATGGAATGTTTTAAAGAGATAAAAGTTTTCAAGTATTCTAATATTTAGTTCTGAATCTGAAGACTAAAACATTAAGTTTAAATTTGATTTGGCTTAATTATTAAGTATTGTCTTTGTGTATAGAAGTCATGTATACTGATACACATGAATATAATAGTTAATTGTGTGATTTTCCCTGACATTATCATGAATATAGTAAGAAAATTAAGTTAAATATCATATATTTTTCTGACCATAAATCCAATTTTTGTAATGATCAGCACTTGTATTATAAATAAGTTCATTGCCAGTACATTGTGATTTAAATGGAACAGTATAAATATTATATTGTTTGGCATTTTTGGAAAATCACAACTTATATGACACTTGACATTAAAAAGACTTTCCTTACATTTCAGGATAGTATTGATTCATAATTTTCAGTGACACGAAAAGACAACATATTTAGCCAAAATGCTAAGGAAAATATAAATATGGACGTAATTAGTCAATATTATCTAAATACCTGAAAATATATTTTAGAAGACAATGGATTATTTCTCTACGTTTGAGGTAATATCTTAACAGGAATAAATTATGCTAACACTTTCAAAATATTGTTACTGTCATGTAAGGATTTTTTTCCATGGTAAAGAAGATGATAAAATACAACTTTATGATTTTAAACATTGTAAAGTTTTTCTATTTTAATTTGTCCCTAAATGTTACACCTTCCATATGTCCCTATGTGTATTCTGTGTTAAACATTAGATGCTCATTATGTTTATTAATTTAATTTTGGAACACAGATGTTAAATAACTAATGATAAAGCAATGGGAATTCCAAAAAGAACCTATCTTGTTCTTGTACACTCTAAACTCTGTATATTTTATGTTTCTTAAAACTTATTTCAAGCTTTTTTTTAATGTAAAAGCCCACTCAGTTATATATTTTATTACAACTCCTCTCATTTTTGTTTACTAAAATTGTATTGAGATTTTTTTTACCACTAATGTAGTTTTCTAATTCAATTACTGTATGGCTATCTGTTGTATTTAACATAATATAATATACTTTTTAAAAATATTTACTCTTTCAGTTTCTTACACTAGGGAGACAATACAATGTTTACATATGAGATTTTGATTTATGGTCTCTAGTAGCATCCATTTAGCTGTGAAAGCCTTGAGTTTATTTATCTGTCTTCATAGCTCAGTAATACTCAATTGTATAAAAGTACCACATCTGTTTTAATACATTCCTGAATTGATGGGCATTTGGATTATCAACATTTAGCTACAACAAATTGTGCTGATATAAATATGGGTGCATGTATCACTGGGGTATGATGTCTTCAATTCTTCTGGAAAAATACCCAGAAGGGGAACATTTGAGTGGAATGAGACCTCCAATCCTAGCTTTCTGAGTAATCTCCACACTGAGCTCCACAGTGGTACCAGTCTACATTCTCACCAGCAGTGGACAAGGATTCCTTTTTTTCCCCGCAGCCCCACTATAACTTATTATTGGTTGATTTCTTGATGATAGCCATTCTTTCTGGGGTGAGATGGAATCTCAGTGTTGTTGTAATTTGCATTTCTTAAAAGACTAATGATGTCGAACATTTTTTCATACATGTATTTGCCATTTGTATTTCTTCATCCGAGAAGTATGTATCATCACAGATGCCCATTTCTTGTACTGGATCATTGAATTTTGGGGACTTAATTTTTAAAAAATTCTTTATATGTTCTAGATAGAAGTTCTTTGTCTGAGGGACCATTGCCTAAAGTATTTTTCCAATTCGTGGGTGTTCTTTTTATTCTGTTGATTATTTCTTTTGATATGCAAAAACTTTTCAATAAGATAAGATCCCAGTTGTTGATTCTTTGAAGTATTTCCATTGAAGTTTGGTTTTTGTTCATGCATTCTCTGCCTATACGTATGACTTCAAGATTTTTACCTATTTTTTCTTCCAGTAGATTTAGTATTTCTGTTTTAATATACAATAGATATTTTGAAAGGGAAAGAAACTACTCAAAAGGAAAGAACAACTAGGATAGGGGAAAGGAGAAAAGAGCAAAGAAGGAAGGGAAATTATATATATATACACACACATACATATTAATTGGGATAATTGTATTACTGATTTATATGGTTAATCGACTGGAACATCTAATGCTTGATTGTTTTATACATCATTCATGAGTATGTCTCGAGATCTGAGCAACTACTTTGAAGTTAACAATATGTAATATAATTTTAGGGGATGACAACTCTTAGCATATCAATTTAAGATAGAATAATTCTAGTCTTAGTGCAGTTCTCAAAATGTGTCTTAGGAAACATCCCAGAGGGGTTGTAAAAAGTTAACTTTGTAGGCCTAACTTTGCCCTGGAATGCTTCTCCAAAGGCAAAGAACACCCGTGCCCAGATAACCACCTATGAACTTGCCTGGGTTGTTTCATCCCTTCCCTGGCCCTAGATAAGCACTGTAACCATAAGGGAACATATGGTTATCTAGAGGGGGACATACAGAACAGACTACAGAAAGCATATATCATTGTGGTTGGGCTCATGACTGGAGCCTGACCCGGTCACATAGGAAAAGGAAAACAACATGTAGCCAGAGCTACAACATTACAATCTGTTTTCATACAAACCAAAAATGTATTTAAAGTGGGAACAAAGGCAGGCAGGGGCCCACATTCCTGATCAGCAAGCCAGGGATGAGTGGTGACCAGTCTAAATTAATAAATTCTGTTTGCCCAATCAGAGTCCTTTGGTTTCCTGTGGAATTCAGCCCGCTTCGCTGTTACCTAATAGCTATTGCTAATTTCCTATCACTTTGTTTTGAAATTCTATATCATTTTTCTTTTTTGTTGTTTTGTTTTTGACTTTGTGTTTGTTTTATTGTTTAGGATTTCTATTTAAAATATATAAGATAGGAGTCGGCGAGGCGGAGGGCGGGGAATCCGCGCAGGACCCGTTCTGGAGCTGCTGGTCATCCAGGCTTCCCAAGGACTTCCGGGAAGATGGCGACCAGGTGAGCAGCAAGGGAGCGATCCTCCTTAATAAACACCACCAGCTCGAGACAGACTTGCGGCAACGCCCGGCAGTCCCACGTTTCGCGCGTATCGGGCGGGCAGCGCAGAAAGCCCCAAAGGATAAACTGGCACCTTGGAACCTTCCTGCCTGCAGGGACTCCAAAAACTGCCTTTTAAGCGGAACTCTCAGCAGAAAGCTTAAGGGACATTCCCCGAAAGAAAAGTCATTGGAGCAACCTCTGCAGCAGACCTTTGCCTGCTGAACTGACTGGGGAATCTACTGCTCAATATTTTGAATCAGATACCCAAAAAAGGGAAGACATAAGAACAAATCTCAGCAGAAAGCTTAAGGGACATTCTCCCAAAGAGAAGGAATCATTGGAGCAGCCTTTGCAGCAGACCTCCGCCTGCTGAACTGCCTTTGGAATTTATAGCTCCACATTTTGAATCTGATACCCAAAAATGGGAAAACAGAGGAGCAAAACGCAGTCTCAAAACTCAACCCCACCCAGAACAAGTTTT
>PVLD010025483.1:0-23543 GCA_004027595.1 Dinomys branickii
ATACAGGTATGCACACTTATGGCCCAAGTCTCCTTACCTTGGGTTTGAGTCTCATTTAGAAACAGCTTCAGCTTTCTGCTGCGAAGGCCAAACACCTTTGCTGCTTCATATAAAAGACCCTGGTGGGTGAGTCCATTCTGTCCCAGCGGGTTTTCCAGCAGGAGAGTGCCCACGGTGCCCACTACACACTCTACAGGAGAAAGGAGAGGCTCGATCAAGTCCTGAGCACTGATCCTCTGACAGACCCTGGCTGCAGACAGCTCTCACAGGCCGTGGAGAACGCTTCGAAGGCCAGCCCTGCACATGGGAGCAGAGGCTTATCAGCTGCAGGTACAGTGTACAAAGGCCTGGAGCAGTTCTTAGAAGCTGATAGGTTGGGAAAACAGATATTCAGTACACAGGCAGGAGAGGAAACTGAGGATTTCAAAATGAAAGGTATAAAATGAGGATCACAAACTATCAGGAAAACATAGGTATCTTCTAGATGAGATTAAGGCATGAAGGTTAACAAGTTTTCAGAACATTTTTCAAGAAAAATGTGGTCCAACTATAAAACTTAAATGTTCTGACAAACCATTGAGCTACACATATTTTGTTGTACTCTGTACTTAGGAACATCTCATTTCCTCGCTATGCCAGATGAATGAGGTTATTCCTACATAATACATTACAAAAAAACAAAACAGAAAAACCCCACCCAGCCAGTGGTACTCAAGCAAGCAGTGTGAGCCTACACTGAGTCACGGTGCTAAAGCTGATGTGTAAAGCACTTCCACCAGCTCACACACCGAAGGACCCAACACCCAGCACCCTGTACCTTGCAGACCGGGAGAGGGGCCCACATACCTTGAGGCTCTGCATTGAGGAGCTGCAGGTTTATGTACTGACAGAGGAGAGGACTGGGACTATGGGCTGGGGTGGGGGCTGGTCCTGCAGTAACACAGAGTGTTCTTCCACTGTGACTCAGCAAATCTGTCTGGTTTTGCATTTCTAAAAACAACAATTGTGAAGTCATTCACTTTTTCTCACTTCATGATTAAACTAGCATGTCTTTTTTACAGTTAGTTTGTTCTCATTTAATTCATCAAAACACACTACCAGGTGTTAATGAAATTCACACAGTAGTATAAACTTTTTGTTTGTTTTGGATGTTAGGGACTGAAGGCTTTGCGGATGCTATGCATGGTGCTCCTTTTGAGCTACACCCCAAGTCCTGCAAACAGCAAGGTATCTTACTGGTGTAACGTAAATGGCATAATACAGTATTCCTAACTCTAAAGATAAGGCATTTCTTCCATTAACATTTTCCCAACGTAGTCTGGCTCCTCTTAAAAGTTCTCTATCAGTATCTCAAACTTGGCCAAATAACCACTACTTAAAACAATAATTACAGCTGGCAAGTGAGTTTTAATTCTTTAAAACTATATTCCATTGCCTAGATGTCTAAGATTTGACACTACATTTAAGAAAATTAAAAATCAACAGGTCTCTGAATCCACGGCTAACAGGCAATATGGTGAGTCAGAGCCTTTGTTTGCCACCCAGTAAGTCCAGGGATCTCAGCCATATCACATAGGAGGAGGCACAGAGATGCTGCAGACAGCCTCTGCTGAGATGACACCATCAGAATTGAGAAATACACCACGGTTCTGCAGGCATCAGACAAGGGCCTTCACCATGCACCTTTGCCAAGGGGTATGGCTGGGTTCTTACTCCCCACATACCTGTCTCACCATGGAAGACCGCCAGCTCTGTGTTTTCAACACCAAAAACGCTAGTAACAACGCTCTTTAACTTCAAAAGGTCCAAACGATTATCGCCTTTTGGATTTTCCAGAAGTAATACTCCACCTAAAAAGCCAAGGAAAGTTCATTCAGAAATGTAAAAGCTGTGATTGTGTTCACAGCCGCTGCTGCCATTCTCTAACACCAGCACTGCCTCTCACTGCTGGGGGTAAGAAGGCAGTTGCTACACCGAGGCTCCTACAGAGATGACTGCTTGCAAATCCAACTGGGGTAAAAGTACTCAGAAAACAACTGGCCACAAAAACTCCTCCTAAGAGTGTGCCCTTGACTGGAGGTGTAAAGAAATCCCACCATTACAGGCCGGGACATGGGACTCCATGAGACTGGAGGTTATCAGAAGTCCAGTGAGCTTCTGATTCACAAACTCCTTTTCTAGTGCCTGGTGCAAGAAATTACTCCAGACTTCAAAACAGATCTGTGCTTCCAGAGCTCAGCTCTTGGTGCTCTACAGGAGGCAAGTGAGGTCTGGCTAGCTGGTCTGCTTGAAGATACAATCTGTGTGCCGTCCACACCAATTGTGTAACAATTATCCCAAAAGATACCCAGCTGCACACACGGGAAATGTGCTTAAGAGTCTAATACGATGGGAAACAGTTCATGCTCAAAAATTTATTTTTTTCTTTTTCCTGTTATTGGTGGTTAAGTACATGCCTGGGAGTGGAAAATGGACAGAAACCAGGTATTGGCAGTTTTCCACTTGCATTTGTGTATGAATTTTTAATATGAACATGGTGATATAAAGCAAGCCAAGCCAGGGATATAGCTCAGCCACATTGCGCCTGCCTGGCCAAGTCCTGAGTTCGATTCCCAGTACCAAAATAAAGAAAGAAAAAAAGCAAGTCAAAGTGTTTCAGTGAATAAGTTTCAGCAGTTCAACTTTGTAACAATTATAAACCTATTAAATTTTTCCTGCAATGCCAGCATTTTGATTTTTAAAAAACAAGTAAATTTCTGATTGATAGCAACTAAATAGTGTTTGTAGCATTTTTATCATACAATTGATTCCATCCATTCACTATACTTTTCTGAGTTGTCCTACACGCTAATACATGTTTTTAATGCTGTCTTTCTGTGCTGTCCCTGTAAGTTTGCTATTAAAATATGTATACTTAAAAAAATGTAAAACCTGAAAGATGTTACATTTTGGGAAATGTCAAGGTATTCAAGCCTTAATTTTTTCTTTTTCAAATACACACTAGATATCCCTTCAGCATTTCAGTAATTCTCCCTAGACATGGTAAAGGCGTGAAAACACTGGGCAGTACAGGCACAGATACTCTAGAATGAATGGGACCATTATGAATATCAAAAGTGCACCAATAAAATTAATTTTTTAAAATTTGCAACAGAAACAATCTCAGATACAGTCTTTAAAAATACCGGGCAATCTTTTCCCATTATAAATACCTCTGAGTTTATAACTCTCATTTTCCATTTTGTGCAATTTGCAAACCCCAAGGCTCTGAGTGGTTATAAATAATATCTCATCATTACCTTTCAAAAGTCATTCTCAAATGGTTCCTTATAATTGGTGTATCCCAGACAGTCGATTCTATTACTTTATTGGTTAAAATTTGTCCTTTAAGATAATGACAGAACCACAGAAGTTTTAGGAAACAGGAGTAGACACCAGGGCTTTTTACTCAGTTTCTCCCAAAGGTAACACGTTAACAAACGATTCTACAAAATCTCCACCAGGGTATCAATATTCATATAACCCATGGATACTACTCACATTTCCTCAGTTTAACTTGTTTTTGAGACGAGGTCCTGTTAAGTTACCCAGATCGGCCTAGAGCTTGGCCATCCTCGGGTCTTAGCCTCCCAAGCAGCCAGAAATAGAGGCACCCACCACCAAGCCGAGCTCAGTTTGTGCTTTATTTAATGGGGCGTGTGTTGTAATTCTGTATAATTTTATCACCAATGTAGATCCTGTCTCTATCATCACCACTGAGATGCAGAATAGTTCCATTGCCAGGACCCTCGTGTTGCCTTTTAATATACACCGGTCATATAATAGTCTCCACTTCTATAATCTCATCATTTCAAAATGTATGTTTATATAGCATGATACCCCTTAAGACTTTTTCTAGTAAGCGTCATTCTTTAAAGATTCACAAACAGTTGCTGCATTAATCAATAGTTTTTCCCTTTTTTGCCAAGTACTATCCTGTGGTATGGATGTATTATGTTTTACCTACACCTCCAGTATTTTTGCAATTAAGATTAAAACTACTCTTTTTTTTGGACTTTTTGAGACGTGGTCTGGCTATGTAGCCCAGGCTGATCTCGAACTCACAGTGACCCTTCTGGTTCAGCCTCCTGAGTGCTGGGACTACAGGCGTGCACCCCCACGCCCGGCCTAAAACTACTATAAACACAGACATTGAGGTTAGTTACATGGTGAAAGTAAATAAGCCTTCTGTTCTCTGATAAAAACACCAATGAGTGCAACTGCTGAGTCGTCAAGAAAACAAGGTAAGTTAGTTTAAGACATGGCCAAACTGTTTCCCAGAGTAAGCAGCTCCACCCTTTTACATTTCCCAAACAGAGTATAATTTAGTTTCTTTTACCAGCATTTAGTCATTTTGATAGCTGTACATAAAACTCCACTGTGGCTTTCATTTACATTTCCCTACTAATGATGAGCATTTCTGCCATCTGTATATTCTTTTTCATAAATGTTTATTCCTATCTCCTGTGGTCTAGTTAGTCTGTTTCTTCGGTTGAGTTTGGAGAGATCCTCACAATTTTAGATACATCCTCTGTTGGTTAGTTGTTTGTGAAGATCACCAAGTCTCTGGCTTACTTTCATTCTTTCTCTAAAATCCTTTTAATTTTGACAAAGTTCAACTTGTCAGTTTTTCCGTTTTATGGACAATGCTCTTGGTGTCAAGTTTTTGAAACTTTATGACAAAATAAAAAATCTTAAGAAATTCCCACAAATAAAAGTACGCTACCTACCTGGGTTAATTTATAAACCCAGCTTTACTCAACTATTCTTTTATAAAACTCTTGAGATTTACATTTTAATATCTGACATGTGATCAGCATTTTAGAATGACAGAACATAAGACAGTGCTTCTGTCTCTATATTTACATATGTGAGAGTTACAAATATAAGACACTTTTGCAGTTAGTTTGTAAAAGAGACCTGCCTCACTGGCTTTAAAAACACTGTAAATTAAGTGTTCTCTCAGAATACAGAAACTAGTCCCTGGTAAACAAAGTTGTTGGTTTAATAAATGGATACGCTCTCAAAAGTTAGCATTACAGATAATGCAGACACACAGCCTTTAAATTCCACCTGGGTTTGCTAACCCAGTCAGTGTATGTTATCTCAATGGGGTCCTGATTATGAGCTCCACCCCAGAGCAAATGTGCAAGTGAAGGGTGGAGCCCATCACTTCCTGTGTGCCAAGCCCAGCAGTGAAACAAAAGCACTCATTGTTTAATCTCTGAAACACGAATGGCCAAAGTTTTTCCACTTCCAGCTTATTACAGAAGAGGTATTTGGGAATGTTAGCAAACGTCCTTGGCCACCATCCTGAAGGTTATTTCTGCCTGGCAGAGAATCTGGATATACTATTTTTCTTTTAGCACTTGAAAACTATTGTCCTTTTACCTTGTAGTTTTTGATGAGAAATCCAGTATCCTGTCAATTAAGTTAGTTGTTTCTTTCTTATTGCTTTCAAGATAGTGTTTTGGGTTTTATTTTCTAGAAGTTTGACTCTAATGTGTTCTCAAGTGAGTTTTGGTTTATCCCATTTGGTTTTCACTTAGTGGACCCGTCTGGCTACTGTTACAAAATGACCACAGACTGTGTAGCTCATAAACAGTAGAAAGTTGTTTTCCAGTTTTGTATTCTGCAGAGTCCCCGATGAAGATGCTATCAGATTTGGTGTCTGCTGAGGGCCCACTTCCTAGCTTATAGACTGCACCTCGCTCTATCTTCATATGGTAGAAGGGGTGATTGGCTCTCTGGAATCTCTTTTATTAATGGCATAAATTTTATTCGCGAGGGCTCTACCTTCACATCCCAATCACCTCCCAGGGGGCCTACCACTATCACCATGAGGGCTAAAATTTTAACGTATGAATTTGGAGTGGAGGCAGGGGAATAAACATTCAGGCCATGGCACTCAGCTCTGGCAACTTGGGGAGGGATTTGCCATTATTTCTTTGAGTAACTTTTTAATACTACTCCCTTCTTCCAACTCCAGTGGCAAGTATGTTAGCGTTTTGTTATTTGATCTACAGACTCTATGTCCAACTCTGCTGTTCACAATAGGTAATTTCTATTTTCTGGTTCAGATTCTTTTCTTTCTCTGCTGCTCATCAGCTCATCCATTAGTTTTTAGAATTCTAGTTATACTTTTCAATTCCAAAATTTGTTTAATGTAAAAAAAAAAAAAAGGTTCTGCTGTGTAGTTCAGGCTGGCCTTGAACTCACAGCAATCCTCCTGCCTCAGCCTCCCAAGTGCTGGGATTACAGGCATGTGCCATCACACCCAGGTTGTTGGATTCTTCTGTATAGCTTCTATTTCTTTTCTGAGGCTTTGCATTTTTTACTTGTTTTGTTACTGCTTCCTGAGACATTTACTATGTTTGCTGTAAATTGTCAGATAATTTTTTATGTCTTTTATCATGGTATTTGCATCTATTGATTATCCCTTTTCACGTTACTGGGAGGAAAGGGAGGCTCTGCCTAGTTACTGTCAGATGGGAAGTCCAGGTTCCCTATCAGCCTGCATTTAAAATAAGGTCAAGACCTCTTGGTCCCATGCTCAGCTGCTTCTGCTTCCCTGCATGTCCCGGGCTCCCCGTGACCCCGACCTATGGCCCCACCCCTCAGGCGTGGTGACCAAGATGAAGATGCAGAGGACCATTGTCATCCGCTGAGACTACCTCCATTATATCCGCAAGTACAATCGCTTTGAGAAGCGCCACAAGAACATGTCGGTGCACCTATCCCTCTGCTTCAGGGACATCCAGGTCGGCGACATCACGGTGGGCGAGTGCAGGCCCCTGAGCAAGACAGTGCGTTTCAACGTGCTTAAGGTTGCCAAGGCCGCTGGCACCAAGAAGCAGTTCCAGAAGTTCTGATGTCACCCAGTGGCCCCCCAAAGGGAATAAAGTTACTCCACCTCTTTAAAAAAAAAAAAAGAAAAAAGACCTCTTGGTCCTGTTGGAGGTGGCAGGGCAGAGTACTTACTCTTCTCTAGGCCACCACCAATAGCGCTCTGGCCAGGCAAGGTAGCACCTCTTTACTATTCCTCTTGTGGCCTTTACTGACCCCTCAGTGGTATATGGCCTCACTACTGGCCTGTAGTCATGAGGGGGAGGATGCGTCATTATTGCCCAATGGGAATGAAGTACAAGGTGTCCATGTAGCCGAGGGTCCATTACCATTTAGCTAGGATGAGACTCATCGCTTCCTACTCAATCTTCTCTGAGAACACCATGCAGGCGGCAGAGTCTGAGGAGCCTAAGCCACGCAACAGCGGAACAGTTGGCTTTCTGGTTGGCCTTTGCTCACATAGGGGATGGGGGGGGCATAGTTCTTTTCTATGGTGTATGACTGGAATAGACCAATCATTATCTAATTTAAATTTCTTTTTGCGGTTGAAATATATACAGCTCACTGGTGGAGTTCCTGCCTAACATGAGAAAGCCCATGGGTTCAATCCCCAGCACTGGGGGAAAAAAGAATTTGTCTCGCTAGGTTTTTCTGGTCCTTTGTCTAGTAAAAGCAGGATTTTGTTGGGGCTTCTTTGGTCTTCGTTGGGCTTCTGTTGGCATTTCCGGATTGGCAGCTTACATTCCAGGTTTGGGATGTACAAGGCATAAAAATAAAGTCCCGGGAGCTCAGCACTATTAACTTGGTTTCAAGGTTCCCAGCTGGTCTGCTTTCTTCCCTCTACCTACCAGAGTTTTGTTATGTTTGTTTTTGTATTTACCTGGGCACTGAGATACACTTGGTGGAGAAAAGGGAAGCTTGTCTACTCTAACTTCCTCTAAGTGCACATCCCTTATTTACTTTAATGGGTTCATTCTGATGACAATTAAAAAGAAAGTTATCCAGTTTTACCATCATTTGTGAAAGGAAAGATTTCCAGAGGTGTAAAGCATGCCACACAAGCTATGGAATTTATTTACTCTTACCTTGTTCCTTGCCATTGGCACAGATGTTAAGATTGACATATGCACAAGCAGGACCAGGAGTGGACAAGCCCTTGGTGAACGTAATTTCCAGGTCAGACCCCTTTAACTGAGGGAAGGAAAACATTAGCTTCAGCATCAAACCGCAGCATGCCACACTATCAAGTAACACACACTACTTTGTAAGAACAAAAGCTCTTAATGTCAACCAGTACCATTTATGCCCCCATTTTCTCATCTTTTCTTATTCTCTTAAAAATGTAATTTCTGATTATATAATATATGCTAATTTTTAAAAGTAATATGCAAAATAGAAAAGGAGGCTACAGTGAATTATGGCTTACTGAAAAGATAGTCCTTTTCAGCACCTTCTTGTCTGTCGTTTTGATTCAGATAAAGTAGCAGACAAGAACATGACTGAATCAGTAACTGAGATACATTACATCACAAATGGCCTAAGTGTGAGTTATGGGCCAGTATATCCCACGTCTTGGTATCAGGCCATCACAGTGTAAAAATGCCTAGACATAACAACAGGAAATGCAACTGTAATCTTATATGTAACCTACTGTGATAACAGTTATATACTTTTCAAGCCACTTGCTGTTTACTATTAACAGTAATTACCAAAACCCATAATCTCCACTTTTCCAGATTCAGACCAGAGGCCCACACAACCATTCATCTCCTGGTTTACACGCTCTCCTAACTGTTCCCCAGGAGAACCGCTGTGAGAGAAGTCGGTCTTCTGTCCTTCACCTCTTCCACAGCCCTCTCCCATCACCGGACCCAGCATAGTACCGCAGGGCTAAGCACTCTACCCATCTCTCCTGAGGGCCACAATACCAACATGCAACTGAGTGCAATTAAAAAACCCAGTCTGAAGTCATTTAGTAGTCCAGCAGATCCCAGAACCTACCTGTGTTTTCTCTTCAATAAGGATTTCTTCTGATGGAGAAACTGGATATGGTTTCAAGGGAGCCTTTATGGTGGCACATATGAACTCTGTGTGGCTTTCAATGACATTATTCAGATACCTTTCTTCAGACTTTGCATTATAATACACTGTTATTTCATCAGTGGGAACCAGATTATGCTGAACATACATATAGAGAAATTGGAAAAGGGAACCACACTTGTTAGGTACTGCTCAGTCAGGACATGCCATGCACAACAACCCAATAACCTCAATAAATGTAAACATTATTAGGGGTAATGTGAGCTAAGATTAATACTATCAAATTAGAAGGGTAGGGAGGCAGGGGGAGGGAAAGGGATTTAAAACACAGGAATGACCTGGAATCCACTTAGAAAGCTCTGAACCAGGGCAGAGCACACAAGCACCCCGTTCCCCTGCAGGAGCGGGCCTCCTCAGACTCTGGCCCACAGATCTCAGATGCCTGGCCTGGGAAGGATGTGTAGGGGGTCTCTTTGCTGTCAAAGCCTCCTCAGAGTAAGTGCTTCCTCACCTTCTCACCTGTGCTCTGCGTGCCTTCCTCAGCTCCCCAATAAGGAAAAACCACCCCAATCTGTTCCGACCAAGAAAACTCTCCCCTGAGCTAGGAGCCCTAGAGGGAACCAAAAAAAGATGGAAAAGTGCATAGGTTGCCTGAAAGCACTTAAGAGAAACAAAGGGGGGCGGAGAGAGAAACAGAGAGTGAAATCCAGCTTGGGACTGGCTCAAGTGGGCCCGTCATCCCTGCAGGGCACAAACTGGATGAACAACGCGAAGGAGATCATAACGGACGACTATGACTAATACCACCGGCCTCCGCTGTCCGCCCCACTGAGACAAAACCGACACTGAGCTGTGCTTTGCTCCTAAGCTCACAAACCAACCTTCTTGCGAAGCTTCTGGATGCGATTGATGACTTCCCGAGCCGTTCCCTCATCCACCATGGACTGGTCAGGGGTGATGTCTAAGAGAACCAAAGCCTGGGGAACGAGATGCCCATGAGGACACTGCAGCACCGGGTCTGAAGGAACAACACTGCCTTCAGCCAAGCAAAACGCTATGTAAAACTAAGTTCTGTCAAGTCTGTAATGCAACGCTATGTATCCACTTTACTGAGCGAGGAAATACGTTTAACTTCGCTTCTGTATCACTTAGGTACTTCTCTGTAACCAGTTATCCTCCAGCTCCAGAGAAAGACGTCTACTGCCTGTTCTTGATAAAGTGCTTTGCACTGGAGCCCTAAGGCACCCCTTTCAGGCACCCTCTCATGACTCTCTTTGGGCATCTAATAAACACTATCAACTCTTCTAATAATTACGATCAATAATCATGACACCCCAGGAGCAGCAAACTTTCTACACTATAAGGACAGACCAAAGGCTTCAAGATAGTCAACTCCATATGATTTTCTTGCTCTAAGACCTGTTCTGATCTTTTGATTTGTCAGTATAGTTCAAGACACAAATTCTATAAAAAAAAAAAAAAAAAAAAGACAAATTCTAGAATGGGCCCCCTATTTTAAATACAACAATTTAACCTCATCTTTTTGTTAACCTTATTAATTATTCCATCTCATCTGACTATTGCTGTTTGTAATGAACAGCAACATCATTAGCTCTATTACAAAGCACCTTACAGAGTGAAATATACCCTACCAGGTCATCACACCCTAGGCATTATCCCTATTCCTTTTGAGGAAACTTGACTGGAGTTGGCCAACTTGCCTCACTTCAAAGTCACAAGAGGTACAGTGTAAATGCATGACAAGCACAAAATTCCACTTGTGGGTGGGAAGGGGGGTGTACCATAGCTCACAACACATGAGTCATGTCAAGAAATTCAAACGCATCGTAAGATCACACTTTTTTATGTATTTTTGAGGCAATGTCTTGCTATGCAGTTCAGGCTGGCTTTGAGCTTACTTTGTAGCCCAGGTGGGTCTCAAACTCACAACAATCCTCCTGCCTCAGCCTCCCGAGTGCTGAGATTACAGGGCATTACAGGCATATGCCAGCACACCCAGCTAAGATGACACTTTAAGTGCAAACAACATTCAGGCTCCAGACATGCACTGTCAACAGGAAGGACTGGACGCTTAACTACAAATCTCTTCCCTGCCTACCTTCGTATGACTCCTTGAATCCTTGCCACTACTCCTGGGGAAGTCTGTAGATATCTACCTGTGCAAAGGGCCCCTTGTTTTACCAAGATGCTGCTCCACAACCCCCTATATATGAGGTTAGGTGGCTGGGACTCCAATCATGTCCCTCATCCCACATGGCAGATCTTCCTGCTTGGAGAAGTCTGGTCAGGAACCAGAGAGAGATCTCTGTTTCATCATGACAAAAATACTGACCTCAGAATCCAAAACAGCTTGTACATTCTCCTTATAAAACCTTGGCCATCACTTTGCACCCACCCCAACTTTGAGATAGGGGCTTCTCTGAACTTATTTCTAACCAATAACTTATCAGACAAAATATTAGGACTCAGCTTACTTTCATGTGACCATGGCCAATTTGTTTCTAGCAGCATTTATTTTTCTGAGCTGAACATTTAGGACCATCATTCAGTTTTAAAAAACAGAACAAAACAAAACCACAGAATGCTCATTTATACATGTAGTAAAAAATGTACAGGTTAGGTCTGTCATTGAGAAGTTTAATAAAGCCAATCTGAACAAGTTGTCAGTATTCTTTAGGAAGGCATAGGTAAAATATTTTATGCTCTCAACTCTCTGTAAGAACCTTTTGATCTCAATACCTGAGCATCTGAATGTGCTTCAAACTGTGCAGTCCCATCTGTGCTCTGGTCAAAGGTGTACATGAGGCGGATGTCTTCTTCATGTAGCTCGTGGCCTTCCACAATGATGCTCCCTGTGGGAGAAACGGCCTCCATCAGTTCTCCAGGTGTCTGTGCTCTGTATTGTGCCCAATCTGATGAAAATCTCACAGCAGCAGAGCTGCAGAAACTACAAGACATCATTTCCCCCAACTCCTGTCACCGCTGAATATAAGGAGTTGAAAACTTTCTTTAGACTATACCATGCTGCTTCGATGACAGTTAAGTTGCCACCAGTGTCTCCATTTTATAAAATCCTCAGTTCAAAGGCATGCCAAAGCTATGTGAAGCACTGAGAGCAAAGAGTTCTCATTTAAACACAGCATAGTGAAAAGTGAAACTTCGATTTTTAGGGTACAATTGGCTTTGGTCCCCCACGCGCTGGTTGTTGCGACCCTGGTGTTCTACTACCCACCCGCAGGGTGGGGCAGGAGTAAAATGAGACAGTGTGCAGAAATGGGCATCATGGCCAGGCAGAAGAGGGTGCCAATGGCTGCTGATGGCATTCTATACTTTGAGGGAAGACCACAGTGTCACTTCTGACTTGTCATGTTCAAGCAATAGCCTGTCATTTTTACTTCAGGTTTCTATGGTCAGAAAACTGGCTTTCCATCAATACAGAAAAGTCCATTCAGAAACTAGAGTTTAGAAACTGCAGGCTTTCACCTTCAAGTAAGATTTACTTCAGGCATTTTTCATGTGTGGCTACCTGGTCAAAAAACCTAGATTTATGACACGATGGCTGACCAAACATCTACCTAATTCAACATTCCGAGTTGAGCTGGTAACAGGTGACTCAAGGTTTAGCTGCTAAATTTTCATGTTTTCCTATTTCTATCTAAAAATCTAGAGAATCTTAGGGGTATCTTTCCCAGTTTCTATAAGCACTCATCTGATTCCTGTATTCAACTGCTCTGCTCATGATGATTCCAGCTTAGGATTTGCAACTCTGGAGGGAGCCCTAATAACAAACACCTGTGTCCTAGGATAGCTGCAGGATGTCAAATATTAGTCTAGTCATGACAGAGCTGCAAATTCCAGGGCACCCCGAAACACTACGAAGGGGTGTGGGAAGGGGCGGAGGTTGCTTTCCTAACCCAGTAGGTTGGGTCAGGTCCACTATTACAGGTTCTTATTTACCATACTCCTTTCCTCCGTGGCACACATCAAAACCATTATTACTTCCATGAATCCTCAAATGTCAGTCAGCAGCATGAGAATCATGATGAAATCTTTCTTATACAAGTGTATATGAAGCTTTTAAGAATACACAAAGTATTTGATGAAGGAATGAATTCAGCTTTGCTCGAATGAGTGACAAGATATGGGTTGTGGACATTTTAGAAAACTGTAACAAGCTGTACCCATTTCTCCTTAGCAAGACCTTCTAAGCCTCTACGCTAGCTTTCCTTCCTCAAACACTCAACCCTTTGTTCTGAGTATCTTCCGTCCTCACTCCAACACCTCCCAAAGTCATCCTTTCCTTCCCACAAGCAGTAACTGGACGCTTTGGGGTACAGCATTCCCTGGCCAGGAAGCCCTGAGATTCTGTTCTCTCTCAGTAGGAAGTATCCAGGCCACATCAGCACTTGTAGAATTCAATAATAACCTAACTAACATTTCATCTGATCAATTTCTATTTAGCTGTCAAGCCTAAAAGAATCAACTCTACAAAATACTCACCATATAAAAATATTCATTTTAATATTAATTACAGTATGAAAAGGCTAGAAACAAAAGCACTAACAATAAAGACTAAAAATAATCCAACTACTAAAACAGCATTTCTGAGTATAAATATATACAATACTTATAATGTGAAGTGGAAACACAAAATAAAGTATGAAAAACTCCAAAACACATAAAATACAAAAATATAAAAAGGTTAAAAAAAACCCTTAGCCAGGTGTGGTGGCACATGCCTGTAATCCCAGCACTCGGGAGGCTGAGGCAGGAGGACTGTTGTGAGTTTGAGGCCAGCCTGAACTGAATGGCGAGACCCTGTCTCAAGAAGACAAAAAAAAAAAAAAAAAAAAAGATTCAAGTGAGCTTCTTGGTCATAGCTGGAGCAATAGAAGCTGGCCACCCTTACACTGCATCTGCCCATACAAGGATGCATATGAGCAGCAGACCAGAGGCACCACCTATGTGATAATGGCTATGTGGAGAGCTAGGGGTCAGTTTACTTTCTAAACTATCAGATTTACAGTTATTTTTATGGACAGGAAATAGTTTTTATTTAAGAGAAGGGATATGATGGTAAAAGTTCCAACAACATCCTAAATAGAAGACATCTCTGGGCCCAAAGACAGGAATGGCACCCCTGTGTGACAGACACCCACCACTCTTCTCGAACTGTTCCAGCTCCTCACTGGTCAGCTGCTTGATGGCCATCATCACTGCTTTAAAGGCTCCCTTCAGGCGCTTTCCCAGGACCATGTGATCTGGCTCTGCCCTTAGCCGAATGCCATACTTGTTTTTATCCGTAGACAGTGTAACTTTACGAACATTCAATTCCTATGGTTAGTAACCAAGAGAAAACAAAAATGTGTCAATAGAAGCTTATGTCCACACAAAAACATATGCATAGCAGCACTATTAAAAATAGTCAAAGAGTAAAAACAGCCCCAAACTCCATTAACTGTGAATGTAACAAAAAAATATAAATCCACACAACGGAGTATTATTTAGCAATCCAGAGGAATGAAGCACTAACACATGCTATAACATGAATGAACATTATGCTGAGTAAAATAAACCAGACACAAAAGATCACAAATTAAACAACTCCACTTACATGAAATGTCACTAGAGGCAGGCCAAAGGCAGAAGGCAGATTTCATGGTTGCCAGAGAATGGCCAGGTCAAGGGTGTATAAATGACGATGGATACTTTTAAGAATGATGAAACTGTTCTAAATGTGTGTTGATGGCTATGAAACTTTGCAATATTTCTCAAAGCCCCTGAGATGTATGGGGGGAGCTTTCTGTTAAGGTTAATGGAGACGGTTAACCGTAACGGAAAGTTTTCCACAATTAGAAATACAAAATCATCTCTCAAGAGTTAAGTCACACATTCAATTTCAGAGCACAGTGATTAACTGTGAGTTAAGTGGAAGACTCAGGTAACCATAGCATTTCATGCCTCTCTTAAATTACAGATTTCCACTGCAGCAGGGGATGTTGATGGTACAGCAGGAAATGTGAAAACAAGACACCATGACACACCAGATGGGCAAATAATGGGAACATCCAGTTCTGTAGTTATATTTAGCTGCACTGATCTCAGACTTATCAAGATTGTTTTAATATTCTATTTTTATGACTATCAGCATTATTTTCACAATTTAAATCTAACTTCTTGGCTTTTAATATTTATCTGAAATTCTCAAGCAATTTAAAGCCAAATACAGAAATTACTATTTTCTATGGGAATGCATTTAAATATTGCTTGCAAAAAGAGTAGAAATTTAAAAAACAATTACAATAGACTAGGAGCATTCAGTAATACAAACAGCCCACTGTGGCATGTGTGCCATGTGCCTGTCATCTCTGGACTAGAGGTATAGCTCAGTTGTACAGCATTTACCTAGAATGCTAGGTACTCTACCACTGAGCTACGCCACCAGTCCTATATTTGTTTTTAATATAGCTTTCTTCTTTTGTGGTTATTTTTATGAATATTCAAAATATTCGTGGAAGAAAGCTCTTTGAGAAAATTGACATTATAAATTTTTGACCCCCAAACTCCATTTTTAAAATGTACCCAACATCTATTACACTGTGATATGCACACAGATATACATATATGTTTTGTTTGTGTAAAGAGAAACCTAATTTTCTAATGACAGGAGAGAAATTAATTAAACTATGAAGCAAAGAAACAAACATTATATAGTTATTAAAAATATATACTAAAGCTGGGCATGGATATAATCCTAGCACTACAGGAGACTGAGGCAGAAGGACTGTAAGTTCAAATCCAGCCTGGGCAATTTAGATTCTATAAGACTGTCTTAAAAAAAGAGGCTAGGAATGTAGTCCAGTGTGAGGGGACAGGGTCAATCCACAGGTCTATTAAAAAGGACAGAATAATATACTAGAATACAAAGTTAAAGTTTGCATGTATTATAATAATATACAAAAATAAAAAAGCATGTATATATGTGAGTATGTACACATACTGTGTATATGTGTAAAATCCCAGGAGCATTCTCCACGGGCTAAGTAAGACTCCGGGACAGACACAGAGAAAAGCCCATCTTTTGCTGGGGCTATGCTGTGCTAGCACTTCAACCATTTCAACCAGTGTGGGGCCTCCTGCTACCTGCACGATTGGTAGGAAGAAAGATTTTGTGTTAATTATAAAGCAGCACTTTGGGGGAAAGTATAAAAAGTAAATTCACTGGTCTTGAAATATTTTAAAAAGAATTATGATTATACTGTGAAAAAATACGATACCAAGTAAAGTGCAAAACTCCATGATGTTTATATTTGTTATGTGTACACTGATTTACAAAGGAGAAACAACTTCACTGAGGAATATTCATAAAGATAACCCTCTCAATAAAACTACCCAGACACAGACAAATTATCTACCTCACCTCAAGGATATACTTCTCCAAGGACCGGATATCGTTCAGAGCTTCGGGATCTTGATGGATAACCACAATTTCTTTCAAAGGATACTGGGACGAAATAGAAAATGAAAGTTCATTAAGTAGCCATTCCTTTAAACGGCAGGAAAGTGAAATATTAAATGTTTTTCTAAATCTTAAACTCCAGACTAAGTGGCCTAGTCAGGTCATTTATATTCATACCTAATGCCAGGTCATTCATACCTTTATTACAGAAAAGAAAAATAAACTGTTGGCACTGTTAGAAGCTTTCTATATTAAGAAAGCATAGTTATTAAGTTTGCATGCCATATGAAATCCAAATAAAATGTCAAACCTTTATTGGAATAGATTTTCGGTCTCGGATCACTCGCCCAAGTTCAATGACGGATTGCATCCTAGACACTGCGTTCTCAGTTTTCTTGTCAATCAAGTCCTGTCTGATTGGCAGAGGAAAAAATATGAGAGAAGATTTCAAAGCGGGAAAAACAGGCTTACATAAGGAAGATGGTTAGACTAAAAGAACAATGGGGTGGCTAAGCTTCCTGGGCTAGTATGTGGGGAAGGATAACTTGGGCCCTCCCTGGGGGTGAACAGCGGGCCACACAGCTCCTCACGTGTCCCTAAGGGGGCATGTCCACAGTTCTACAGGGTTCTACATCCAGCACTCTTCCTGCTGCCTATCAAAATAGAGCCCATCCTGCAACTTGATAAGCAGATCACATGCGCTTAGGTAGGAAGTGGGGCACAGAGGGGCTGGTGCGGGAACGGGCAGGCTGTCTCCACTCCTTCCATGGGAGGCTGGCCTCCACATGCTCTGGTGACATCCTTTCCCATGGCCTAAGTGAGGTTTATTTGATTCCTACCGAACACAAGGCAGCATGAGGTAGTGGATGCTGAGTGTATCCTTGTCCTGGACAGAAGCGGGATCAATCAGCGTCTTTAGGTTCTGATACATCAATTCGGTGAGAAATGGCGTGTAAGGAGCCTGTATGAGGAAACAGGACATCATGTCATGCAGAGCCATCATCTCCACTACTTCACTATGCTGAGAATGAGCTTTTTTGATGGTGACACATAGACTCAGGCACGAGGTTATAGACATGCCTTATGAAAGAAAAACGATCTCATTATGAAGCACAGTGGTAGGGCTATAACCAGCAGGACCCAAAGTATCTCTAGACCCCAGGAGGGTATCTGAGAAAACAGAAGCCTCTGACCAAGCAAAAACCACGTCAATAGGCAGAGGACTAACTGTCCCTAACCGTAGAAACCTTATCTGCAACCGGGGAAACGCCACCTGCTTCAACGGATGCAGGTGGACGAGCCTGGTATGGCAGGCAGCAGGTACAGGATGGGGTAGAAGGCAGAGTCTCCTCTTATGAACGTCACAAGATAAACAAAAGGCTCGCAACACTATATAGAAACAGCAGAACAGGATACAAGGAACTATAGCTGGAGCCTTCTCACTTGAATACCATTTAATTAATATTTAACTGGTAAGAGCATTTGCAAACTTTTCTCTCAACGCCAAGTTAAGGGTGTGGTTTGTGACATATTTGTTCAGTTAGACAGGAGTTTGGGAACCTCCTGGTTACAGTTCTGAGAACCCACATTAAGACAAGGTGTGTCTTAGCTACAACTACGAATCCTCATCTGGATGAAAGGATGCTGACCTCTGCCGTACCACTAGTGGCTACAAGAATCCAGGGTTCTTAGCCCTTAATATACGTAAGCTGGCAGGTTTCTGAAGAGGATCTGGATATATGAGCCTTTCATCAAACAGATACAAGTGGAGGAAGCTGCAGCACCAGCACCACATGAAGCCCAAGAAGCGCCAAGCGTCTTACCATCAGTCTGCACAGAGAAAGCAGGACACTAAAGAAGGTCTCCAGGGCCATAACACAATCTTCCTTCCCATTTTCACCCTAGTGAACAACAAAGAAACAACAGCATACTAGTAAAAATGGGTTTGATAAAAAGTAAAAAAATTAAAAAGAGGAAATACAGACAACACATAGGCCAAAGAGAAATGCCACAATACGGGGTCCTAAGGCCATGCCATCACAGTGCCTGCAAGGAGTGGCAGCGAGGAAGGTCAGGCCAGCGTAAGTATCTACAGCCACCAGCCATGTTCCTGTGAGGCCAGGTAGATGGGAAATGGCTCAGGAACCGGGACATACAGATGGACTATGTTCCTGAAGACAGAAGGTGGAATGTATTTACAGGCATACAGAAATTGTTGCTAACTAAAAATTCTAAACTACCTTGAAGTAAGATTTCTTGAACTACATAGTATGTAGTTTTCCTCCCTGTAGTCAAACTGGCGAATTAACTCAAAGCCTTTATACTGAGCTACATCCCTCTCCCCTTAAAAAAAAGTTTTATTTTGAGAAAGAACCTCACTAAGCTGCCCAGGCTGGGCTTGAACTTGAGATAAGCCTGCCTCCGCAACCTAGAGTGCTAGGATTACAAGCATATATCATCACACCTAGCTTATATTATATTTTTAAAAGTAATCATTGTAGAAAAAATATAATTAAAAACGAAAATCTAGGGCTGGGAATATAGCTCAGTGGCACAGTGCCTGCCACTGAGCTGTATTTCCAGCCCTAGATAGTGCCTACCTGGCAAGCATGAGGTCTTGAGTTCAATTCCTACCTCTCCCAAAAATTAAATAAATAAAAATAGAAAATTATCTAACCATAATTAAGTTGCTCAAAAAACATGATACAACATTTTGGCATATGTTCCTCTACACAGTGTGTGTTTACACTTGAATCAATATTAAGTTTATACTTAATACACGTTCATACTTGAATCAATATTAAATTACAGTTACGTTACAGACTTTTATTACTAACAGATTTTAAAAGAGCCGCAAGGTGGCAGAAGCCGCTACCTGATGTGCAGTGACAGTACCATCACTTGCTGAGCTGTCCTTCTGTCATTCCTGTACATGGTGTGAGCCCTGGGTCTGGGGTCCATGCTTTGCTCACTCCTAGCCCCCAAAAGCTGAGGATGAGTTTTGACCACAGCCAACACTCAATAACTAAATGCCTGTCTGTGGGGGAAGCGAGGAGGTGGCACTCTTGTGATCCCAGACTTAGCTGATGAGAACTGTAGAAATCTAAGGGGTCTGCTTGGTTTCACTCTGCATGCGCAGGGATACTTGCACTTTTAACACACCATGTCTGTAGTTATGTCATGAAAATATGCAAGAATTACTTTTAGAACTTGTAGGTTTATCAATATAGTCAATACGTGAGTCAAAGGAAAAGCAAGAGTTTCAAAAGCTGAGAGCTACTGACAGGGTGGCTTTCAGCTCCTCCCTTCTTCAACTCTCAAACTTCACATTATGTTCCTTTCCCCACTAGCACTTACCTTTAATCTTCTACGATTCATCCTGACATACCAATTGGTCAGAACATCTACAAACTTGACCAGGCGAGGCACCACAGTATAAAGCCTGTAAGCTAAAAGAAAGAGAACCAGAAGCAGTCAGCCAGCCTGTGCCAGGCCTGGGGTGGGAGGAGGCTGGACACAAGGAGGAACAGGAAGCCCGTTTCACCCAGGTGACCTAACTCAAGGGACCGTAAGAGTTACAATGAAGAAATTATAAATGGCTCATTTATTGTAGATGCAAACACAGTGGGCAGGTGTTTAGATGTACATGCAAAACCACCATGAGCTACTTGTAAAACTATACTGGTCAAACAAAAACAAAAAAAAACAACCTATATTGGGCAGTGAGAACAACTGGACCTCCAGTCTGGGCTCAGACCTCAGAAAGGGAAGCACAGAGCTGGTACCACAGCAGTGCCAACAACACCCAGTTTCTTTCCATGGTCTTCACACCTCCCCTTAAAAGACCAAAAGCAGAAAGCTCAATTGATGCTAAAGGTACAGCATGGGCCATCACTTCTCGGTCACCAGCAGTTCTGCTCCACCAAAGACATCTGGCAATGCCCAGAGAGACATTTATTCCTCTCAATTTGTGTAGCATGTGCCTGGGTTCCTGCTAGCATCCAGCAGGGGAACCCAGGAATACTATTCAACAACTCAATGCACAACACAACCCCAACAAAAAGGACCCCGTCCAAACTATAGATTGTACGGTGTTGAGAAAATCTGGCAAAGGATGTGAATAACATAGAACAGGTTTTCTAAAGGTTAAAACAGTCGAGGAAAAGAAAAAGATAGTAGAAAAAGAGGTCTCTGGAAGAATTAGAATTGGAAAGGACTCCTGAGGAACTCATGAGGCACTGCGTCAATCTATCGGAGGGAAGTCTGACTTTATGGGTTCTCTCATGCACCTCCCCTTTAACTGAGACTGTAGCCAAACACCAAAAATTATAAGCAAACATAATTCATATGTGTTCAGCTCTCACCTCTTACAGAGGAAATGAACCCCTTATTTAATGAGCATGCAATACAACAGGGTGGGGCCTACTACTGCTGAGGCCACTAACAGTAACTCTCAAAGGATGTCACCACCACTCTGTGAAGCAGGTCCTCTCTTAGTCACCTTGCTCCTGAGGATCACAGGGGACAGGCAGGCAAAGCTGGGACCAAAACTGAGTAACAGGGGTCATGAGTTGGTCTCTGTAAATGTCTGGCGTCCTGCACATGACCTTCACCGTGTGCTACTGATCTCCTCCTCCAGGGCAGATCAGGCTCTGCAGGGTATGCAGACTCTCTCCCAACTTCACGGGAAATCGGGGCAGCTGATGCCAAAGGATGACAGGGGCCTCAGACAACAATGCCCGTGTTTCCCACCCACTTGCATCACAACTCTTGAGTGTCCAAGGAGAATGTGGAGAACTACTGAGCAATTCCCTTCACCAGGAGTCAGCCTCAGATTCATTCATGCATGATCCTATTGCATGTCTAGTGGGGTGGACATGTCAGGTGACTAATTTGCAGTGGTTTGGGGCCATGTGTAGAGCACTGGCTACTCCAGAGAGAACCAAGGACTGGTAGCCAGGCTGATGCTGAACCACAATCTTACTATGGCTGGCTGCACCTGCCAGGAGAGCAGGTAACCTCACTTGGGTACACATGAAGGATCGTATGTCTTGCTTGTCCCCACTAGGCTCTGAGGCATCTGCCTGACCACTTGACCAGAGTATCTGAAGTGTCTAGGATTTCTCACCGGGTCTTGGCTGGTTATTTCTCTCAAACCTTCAAGAGGCCAACAGACTCTCCTTGGTCAGCCTCCACCTAGAAGCAAGCTCACTGTTGTCTGGTAATAGAAATACGAGGCATGTCTGTTTCACGTTTGTTATTCTGAGTCTTCTAATTCTTCTCAAATGGACAGGAACTGTTTCATAATGAAAATGTAAATGAATGAATGAATGCAACACCCACAGGCTTGAAGAGACCCTCCAGACTGGAGCCAAGTGGTGCACATGAGATTAAAATTCATGGTTATTTAATGCCAAGGCCTGCACTCCTCTGTGGAGGGATAAGGCCAGGGGACACTTCAACAGAATTCCCCAAGGCCTGGAAATAAACACCTTTCCAAAACTAAAAAGACTTAACAAATCTATATTTGGAAGTTAAATGATGATTTATCTGCTATTCTTCTATCTCTCAGAAATTTGTATATAAAGAAAAAGTTATATACCAAAAGGACAATTGTAAAAACACAACAAAAAAACCCCACAGTCCTTAATCCCAGGGGCACAGCCAAGAGAGACTCACCTGCCATTTCAGTCTCAAAAAAGCCCAGGAGCGACTGCATGAAGGAGAGGATCCACCGGTCCATGATGTTGGGACTTTCTTTGATTGTATTCTCATTGTAGAGGAATTCTACTTCCTCCTCCTATAAACAATGAACAAGAATCACACATGGTGCGGAAGTTACATGAGAGAAATAAACTGAAAGAAAGAAATGAAAACCCATAACCTGCAGGCGATTCTAATTTCTGATAAGCACTAACTTGGACCATTAAGTCTTCAAGTAATTATGTTTTATGAATAGAATGAAGAAAATTTAGGATAAAACTATTTCTTTGCACTAAAGAATTACTATGAATTGAGAGATACAAAAAAAAATCTTGTGAAGAATTGATTTAAACCTAGGAAGGAAATAAAACTTCAGGGCTGAATGATCACAGTACTCAAAGTGAGTACTGGGTATTCACTTCCATGCTAAGTCTATTCCTCTTTCTAGAATAACCCTCCTGCTTTTAGCTTTGCAAAAAGCATCCTTTATCCTAAAAGCCCATTTCAGTAGTCCCTGCTCTGCAAACCCAACTCAATGCAACACCAAGAGTCTGGCAGACCAGTAGTGATACAAGCCCTTCTCTGAAGTTAAGCCCCCGGTGGTGAGAAGTCTGCCCTTGCTAGGTATAGATGGCCCCTCACTGTGGCAGGTGTGACCTGAGTCCCACACAAGCAGAGGCTTGTATGGTGCACAGCCTAAGGACTGCTGTCCCTACTTAGCACAGAGCCATGTGTGCAGAGGTGGCAGGACTACAAAGAGGAATGCCGGGAGGATCCCCAAAGAGAGGAATGCTGGAAAAATGCATGCCTGTCTCAGTTTCCAGGGAAAAGTATGCATTGGGAGCTCAAGGTGAAGATACTGTTTTTACTAGCAGAATGAGCTCAGCCACACTGAGGGGCAGCAGAACTTGAGTGATCTACCTGTTGGTACTCTAGCCAGCTTCTAGGCCCAATCAAGCAGGAAGAGTCACACATTCATGCAATAGTTATCTACCAGCATTTCTGCTTGATAGGTGCAGGAGATAGGAAGACCAGTCTTGTGGTTCTCACACCAAACTGGGTCATCAGTACAAACAAAAAAGCATGTGCTGGAGGTGAGGCATCCAACAGTGGTCAGCTGGGGGCAGGGAAGTAGCCCAGACAGAGCTGTCACGATGGGCCTCCCGGGTAAGCAGGGCAATGCTCTGAAGGGCATGTGCACAGACAACTGATATTTTCTATCCTGACCACCCTCCATCCACTGTCATTCTGAGTTTCAACCAAGGTCACAGAATAGCATCTCCTGATTTCTCTCTCAAGCGGACAGTCAGACCCTAGCTCTACCCTCACCAGGGACTCACGAACTGGCTGAAGAAACAACTATACCATGGAGCGCCTCCTTCCACAATCAAGGTCTGCGTCCCACACAGAACCCAGACAGCTGCCGCACCTTGGC
>PVLD010025484.1:0-23661 GCA_004027595.1 Dinomys branickii
TTTTAGAAACATAAAAGTACAAAAACATATTGACAAACAGACACCCATTATCATAGAAAATAGTACAATCACAACTAATCTATAGACAAGGTGATATGGTCTCAACAGTAGTTCTTGCTTTATCCATTGATATCTTCGAATTGTAGATGTATGGACCCATATACAGACATGCAAATTTAGTCAGACAGTTGATCCTCTCAACAACAGAAAAAAAAAAAAAAAACTCAATATGTAAAGCAGCAACAAGCGGTGTTTTCTTCTGTTGTTGCTGTTGTTGATGTTGTTGCTGTTGTTGATGTATGCCTGTTTTCTTTCTTGTCTTTGGATTTTTGGTTCTTGTGTTCCTGGGGCTGTTTTGCTCCCGCTGAGTACTCCTGGTAACAGCAGCCTCTCCCTCTCTGGGCCCCACGTGGTCTCCAGCGTTTGTCATTCACCCCCTTGGTCCGTGGGTGCTGTCCTTTCTCTTTATTCTGTCCATAGGAAACAGGCAGTGTCTGCTATTCTCTATTACAAAAGATGATTTTTCCAAAAGCCGCTGCTATTCATATTCACGTGCAATCTTCCAAAGGACTCATAGTCCGAGCAAAAAAACAGTAGCAACCATGGGAAGACTAAGTGACCAGGAAAGCCGTACGCAGAAGGCTGCATGCTGTCATTTCACAAAAGTAAGAAGATAATCGCGTGAGTCTATGTTGTGTTTCCGCACCATCTATTTCTTTGTTTTTATTTAAGAATGAATCCCCCGGGAAACTGTACATTGCTCACGTTTCACTGACTAGCTCTGTTCAGTTAAGCAGCCAGTGATGAAGTGAAGAGCACTGCCGTCATGAGCAGACTGGTCACTAAATGCAGACAGGCATGCAGATCCAGGACACCCAGGCCGCACACTGACTGACATCTTAAAGTCCCAGTGCATTTCAGAATGTCTTAGCAAGCAGCTGAGAAAGGTTTTAATCTCACCGGACTTGAAATTGTTTGCTACAGCATTACATATCTGAACACTGAGGAGATGCAAGTATTAAATATTGTTAGATGCACAGTCAGAGGTCTTGGCTCTTCATAAAGAACCGAGTTGTGTCAGGGCTCAATCTACTGGTGAAAACAGTTTGAGGATATCTCTTGGCTTAGCAGTAAGAGGAGGCGCCTGCAGTACCATGTTTTGCTTTAAGTGTATCTTCTGGTCTGTTTGGAAGAGGCTTTGATGCGTGTCAGAAACAAACGTTATTTTTTGACAGGTCCCCGACTTCTTCCTAAAACTACTCTTTCCTCTTTTCTATCTAGACTTTGTACTTGTGAAACAACCTCTTATATCACAGCCTGTGGTGTGTGTATATTATTTGTATTTGGAGACTTAGACTTTAATAAATTCATACATGCATTTCCTTTTATATGAAGAGGAGCGGTATGCAAGTGTCTTCTAAATATGTATTGAAATAAAATTAATGAATGTGAGATCTTCTATAACTTGTTAATTTTGACTTTAATATGCAAATCTTAAAGAGATAGTCTATTTCCATTGTATTTTCATAGTGTGTGCTGGTGCAGGACATTGTCTAGTATTTGTTAACATGATCACTAAATTAATTTCATGTTTCCATCTCAAAGAATATAGTCATTAGGACAAAAATTACATGAAGGTTACCTCCATAATTTAAATTTAACTAATTTTGGAGTTTTCCCACTGACACCAAGGAGTGATACACCAAATTGCCTATTAATTATAGGGAAATCTTTTTATCATTACCTGATGTTTCTTATACTTGCATTACAAACTGAACTGATGAAAAAACAGATAAAAATAAAGAGCACTTTAAACTTTATGAATTTATATACTTAGTCCAGTCATGCTGCTAAAAAACGAATGTTATAGATTGAGTGTCCATATGCACCAAAAACTAATTTCTCACAGTTCTGGAAACTGGAATGAACTCCAAGAAGAAGGTATCAGCAAATTCAATGTCCAGCACAGGCCACTTCTGTGTTCACTGAAGGCCGTCACGTCAATGTCTTCATGTGACAGAGGGAGCAAAGCATCCTTTATAAGGGAACCAGCGCTGCTCCAGAGGTCCCCACCCCAATGGTGGGACCCCCTAATGATGTTCCCACCACCTAACACCATCACATGGGGAACTGACTTTCAACATAGAAATTTTGAAAGGACATAACATTCAATTTCTAGCATATGCTTAAGCACTTAATAGAGGGGTAAAATAAAGCACTAGTATGTCATAAATAAGAAATTAAAATTCAGCCACGCTCGCCTCTGGTAAGCAACATTCAACACTTTATTTCTATAGCATAAACTTTTTAAGATGCCTTGTGTATGTGAAATCATGTGATGTTTGTCTTATTCCTGGCTTGTTTTCCTTAACATAATGTCCTCAACATTTATCCATACTGTAAGAAATGGCCTTTTTAAGGAAGGATAGGATTTAATTGTGTATATGTATATATTAAATGATATTTATCCTTCCATTGATGGAGTAGTTGGGGAAGGGTTGACAAGTTTCTAAAGGATACAAACTTTCAATTATATATGACGAATGAATTCAACACAATGACTACTCTGCATAGAGTGTGTTTTTGAAAAATGGTGAGAGTGAGTATAAAGTGCTCTTGAAACAAACGTGCTAACTATATGAGGTGAGAGCTATGTTAATTAGCTAGATCTAGTTATCTCACAATGTACAAAATACGGTCAAAATACATGAAGAATGTTTAAATGTCCAAAAATTACTATAATAAAAGACATGTTGCCATTAACCCCCCCCCTTCAAAATGCTTGGCTCTGCTTTGAACACAATTATTCCATCCTTCTTGTCACTTTCTGAAATACTTCTGGCAATCTTTTGTGAGTGTCTTTTCATGACTGCCTTGATATCATCTCAGAATATTTATTTTTTATGGTCATTTTAACGTAGGGAAAGAGTCATACTTTGTAGGGTGCCAGATCCAGTATATAGGGTGGGTAAGGATACACCATGTTTTTCTTTGACAAAACTTCCATAAACAATTTGAAGCAATTCAAGACAATATGAAAAGCCATTACTGACAAAGGACTTTCAGAGCTGATTCAAAAGGTGGAAAGAATGTTGGGATAAATATTTGAGGAGTGAGGGAGAGTATTTTGAGGAGGATTAATGGCAAGTGTCTTTTGCTGTAATGATTTTTATTGGTACATTCACCCTATTTTGACCAAACGTTATGTAACTACTTTAAAACATCAGGTACACAGTAAATACATACAAACATATCTGTCATTTTAAAAATAAATATTAAAAAGAATGAAATTGAAATTTAGGAGGTATAAGCAACTATCTAGGAGCACTTGTGAGAATCACTGCTAACCTTTTGACTCATATTCTGCAAAAGCAATTGAAGATTTCTTTACATCCACTTACTGAAATAATTTTGGGGAGAATGATTTTAAATTTCAAATTATTCTTATTAGACAAAATAAAGATGTAGCATGATTCATGATCATTTAGTTAATTTTTATTTTCAAGAAATAATTATTAAAATTTAAAATTAAGTTTACTCAAATTTTAAAACTAAATGAAAACACAGAAGCAATACAGGGAAAAAATAGAAAGTTTACATAAAATATGTGACATGGACTGTCAAGATCTCCCTTAACTGTAAATACACATTATAGGTCTTTTCTTGACTTTCTGATCAGAAACTTGATTTTCTCCCTCTTGTCCCCACTCTGAGAAATTGCTCTGGGTTTAGCACACAAATAGCACGAAACCAGGACTGGTAACTTATCGTCCACCTTTCCTCCTTCACAAAGTTGTAAATTTAACGTGCCTGTCCACATTTTGTTTTAATATTTTAGGCTAATCTTTATTTTCTTCTATCTCTCCTCTTTTGTTTCTCCTGTAGCTCTGTGTTGAGACTCTCATACTTTAACCAGGATGTACATTTATCAGAGATTTTAGAAGACTTGTTCCTGATGTAGTTTATTGTTCTTTTTGCCACTATTCTAAGTGAAAAGAGCTCTTTCTTTACAAAGGTTTGTCTCCAACCCTAACTATAATCTCAGTAGTTTAATAATAACTACTCCAAATTCCAGGCTCTTTTCTTTTTCTTTAGCTTTTTATCTTAAAGATTTTTATTGTTAGATGCCTTAAATAAAAAAATTTTGAAGTCTTCACTTGATCCATTTTAATCAATCAAATAAAATTTCCACGACTCTGCATTGACAGGTTCCCAAGAGAATTTCTTGCAGTTTGAAAATAATGTAGAAAAAAATTGACTGTAATACAGAAATAAGCAAAATGGTAATAATTTGAAGATTAATTTCTTGTCCTATTACCAACTCTAAAACGAAGTTTAGCAATCCTAAACTTCCTGTTATTGAACATTGAACTGATCTTCAAGCCCAGATAAAAACAGTATTTTCATAGGAAGACAAGTAGGCGCAAATGGATTGAAGGCGTAGGCTGGATTAGTCTTCAAGGCAACCATTGTCCATCTTACCTTCAAAGTTAATGATGGCAACCAAAGCATATTTTCTCTGAATCATCTCTAAACCTTTCAGAAATTATTTCACATCATGTCCTTGTAATCATATTTCGGCTTTCAAGTCCCTTAAAATATAGAACAGCTACTAACAAAGTTAAGGAGGTGAAAGGTACCTTCTCTGTGCAGATTCTTCTCAATGAATGGTCAACCTCACCAATGCAAATTGGAATGGATTAGGTCATTCTCTTTGAAATCCCTGATCCCACAAAAATCCCTAAAAGATCATGCATTCTGTAGCAATCTTGCAGGCACTCCACCCTACAATTTCTGCTCTACTCTACAGTCCTAACATCTATAGGTTCACTTTAGGATTTTTCCAAAGGTAAATTAAAACTCACAAGTCAAATGAGCAATCTTTTGAACATAGAATCTATCTGGAATAAAAACATAGATCGCAATGACAGACAACAGACCCTTTGGTCCTTTGTTAATTCTGTTAGGACAACTCATTGTGAAGCACTTCTAATTGAAAAAATTTAAAGAAATTCTGGAGGTACTCAGAGGAATTGAAGAATTTATTTCACATTTTCCCTAGGAACACCACTGTGTTTTATATTGGTTATAGTAGAGATTTTTTAAAAAAGGATATCTTTTATTCAACAATACTTTTCAAACATTGCTCTGGTATTTCCTTTATTCTTATATGTAATCTTCTAAACTTATGCAAAATCTTTGTTAAGGAAATTGTTTATGAGCAAGAAGATTGCATGTTACATAGTGTGACTAAAAAGTAGGGGAGAGCACAGGCAGGAGTCAGCAATAATTGGGTTTGGAGCTCGTTGGTAGTTACCGGAGGTGGGGTTTTTCTCTCAGCTGTTACCTCCAACTGAGACTTGTCAAATACTCCTTTCTTCTTCTTCATGAAATCATGGTTGTCTGTGCACTTTCAGGTTTTATAATCCAAAAATGTCAAATTTAGAATTATATATCACATCTAACTTGTCCTTCTTTCCCTCTCCTGAGCTCAGAATTGGGGATCTAGAGTTGGGGAAACTGAGTCATTTTTTCTGTGACAATTTCCTCCCCATTTCTACAGTCTCTAATGTGTTGAATCATGAGAGAAATGATGGAGAAAATGTCACCAGCACCTCTTTCACTAGCTGGCATTGGCCCTGGGTGGCAGTTTGTCTTCTGACAGGACCTGTAAGCTCTTTGGAAAGTCATAAAGACATGGTCCTCTCTGCACATTCCCTGATAGGCAGCTTTTCAACTCCATCCTCCACGGACCTCTATTGACTTCTGTCCAGCATTCAACACTGTGATCAATTCAAATCTTTGTATTGCTGGGCCTTTGCCAGGTCCCACTCTGCAGCTCTCCTGGGCTTCAGCAGCATCCACTTGGCACACACCAAATCCTTCAACTTTTGCCATCCAGTGCATGACAGTGCAGCCTCCTCACTGATCCCACTTATTGGTTCTTTGCCAGTTCTCCCATGCCAGTTATCAAGGCACATTTTCTGCTTTATTTTCAAATTATTATTTAGAATAGAATTTAGATCTTATCCTAAGTTCCTTTTTTACAAATATATGTTCTCTTTATTCCCCAGTGAATGGAAAATTAATCTAAGCACAACATTTATTACATGCTCTCATTTTGCAACTGGCTTTTGAAAAGTTGTATTTATGAGTTGTATATTTATGATAATGAATAGGACATATAAATCTTAATGATCTTCTTGATGCAAATTGTCAGAGTAATTATAACTTTATGTTCCTGATTGTGTTTCAACACCAGCGGTCCTTGTGCTGTCTTTTCTTATGCATGTATGACCAGAATGAAGAAGAATTCTGAACTGGTAACTGTCATTGATGCCCTTGTGAGGAATAAACACTCACCACATTCATCCCACAGGCCAGTGTCAGGGAATGCACTCCCATGAGTTTCTCAAAATGTGTGTACCAAGAAGTGCATGTGAAAAATGTTTTACTACCTTTTCATTAACTCAGCAAGTGCTCACTGACTGCCCTACATGTGCCAGGCACTTATCTCCAAGGTGAGATGATATGGGGGGGATAACATAATTCCCAACCTGCTAGATGTCAGATACGTTGAGCTCATGTTCCCCAAAAATCAAATGAATCCTATGGAACAACAGAGGTTAAGAGTAGGAAATACTTGCTGAGAGAGATAGCTCCTGAGAGAGAGGAGAGGAACCCAAAGTGGGCAGCCGCACACTCCACTTTCAGAGGTACTTTTATAAAACAGAAAGCATGAGGTCGATACAACATGGATCAAAACTATGATCAACCAATAAGATTACAAGTACAGCCACTAATGTAATAGTGATCCATTGGGGAAGCAGCTCACATAGCAAGTACACAGGGAAAGAAAGAGGACCTTTTTAGGAAGAAGTAGATCAGGAGGTCTTGGTCACCCACAAGATGTCTGATGTCTGTCCAGACTTTATGGGTCCAGGTAATAGCAAGTATAATCTTCAGTTTATTGCTTATCCCTTGGGGAGGCATGTAGGCCTGGTCATTCCATCTTTATTTTGAGACCCAGTCTCAACTGAGGCACTTGCAGCCGTGGCTCTAATGTGTTTTCATCCTCTGCACTGACTCCTTTGAGGGCCTAGCCCTGTCTGACTACCTATATTTCTACCTAACTTAGCTGTCTATAATAAAAACTTACCATTTGACCATGTGCCTATGAGCAGCAGCTGCCGATCACTTAGCCAAGTAATCTGTTAGAATCCTACCCTGCGTGCTTCTGGTCACCAGACACTGTTCCGTTTTCTCCCTAAGTGCAAAATGCACTCACTCCTGCCAAGAGACACAAATGCAACATTGCATCCACTAATTATTGGCATATTTATCGAAAGCCTACAGCACTCTCAGGAATCAGGTATGGTCATCATGATCTAGAAAGTTATAACCCCCGTATGACCCACATGTGTGCAATGAGACAAGATAAACACTCCTGTGAATCCCATCCCCACTATGTGGGAGAGGCTCTATCAACATTCCAGGGCTGGGGATATAGCTCAGTGGAGTAAGCACCTGCCTAGCAAGCGCAGGGTCCTGAGTTCGATCCCCAGTACTGCCAAAAAAAATTCCAATAGTGAGGTACAGAGGACTTCGTGCCCTATTAAGGTGTCACTGATGTATTGTTATGTGGCACCCATGGCCCTACCTCCAGGGCATTCCTGACCCTTCCATGGCCTGCATTAACTTGACATTTGAAGTGAGCAGGCAGTACTGTATAGACACTTTTGTGGAGCTAAGAAAAGAGAAACATACTCAGTCCTCTTCCTGCCCTAGAAGCTCAAGGGTGGTTTGACAAGTTTCAGATTTCACTGACAGTGTGACTCTCTAAAACTTTTGGCAATTTCGATTTTACTTAGTTCCTTGCATCACTAGTTACACCCACAGCTCTTTCTAGAAATACTTCTCCTAAGTTCTCAGCCTCCTGCTCTTTCCCTGTCAAACTTAAACCGATCTCTCAGGTTTTGGTAGGAAAACCACCCCCACGTCTCCTCTCTAAGCCAATCCTCCAGATACACTGGGCATCACGTATGTGGGTGACTGTTTACTCAGGGATACTTCAGCCAGGAAAAGGTTTTAAGAAAAGCTGAGAGGCTTATCATCTCTATTTTATTGATATCGAGTTGGAGTTGAGAAGCTATTGCCTTTACAACCCTGAAAGCCTGCAGATTTTACACATACTTCTCAATGCTATGTGCAAACTCACAAATTCTTTTTCTGTGAATATGATAATATTCTAATTTTCAATTCCTTTTCCTCATTTATATTATTTTCTAATCTGGTCCCTAAATTTTTACAGGGAACATTTCAGTGAGATATTTTACCACTTTATAATATGGGTCAACATCTTTCTGGTAGCCAGTAATATTTTCTATCCCTTGCTGTTGGAACACCAAGACAATAACACATATTTTAAATTTTTTTGTGATAGCACACCTCTCTTCTATTCATTTATTGTTGATTTTTAATGAGTTAATAAATGCAAGGCATCTATAGTAGTTTTTAAATATTTTTCAAATCTTAGTGCTTAACCCCAAAAGACTTCTCTGTCAGTGGGGGGGGGGTTGTCTGTGGAATGCCTCTGTGCCTCAGTGACACTGGGAATCCAGACGATGCAAGCCCTCATTCATTATTTGTCATGTTATGAGAGCAGTGCTATTATACATAAAGTAGGATTCAAAAAACATTTATGGAACAGATTGGATATGAAATGAAAAGTATGGAATGAGTTAGATAAAAAATTAAAATGACACCATGGTGTGTTTGACTAAGAAATAACTTCTTGCTAACAACACAGTCTCCTTTTGCAAATATCAAGAGGAGGAGCCTGATCTCAGGCTGCCAGCTGAGATGGAAAGACTGGCATCAGAGGTGAGGAGACTGTGCCTCCTCAGCTTGAGGCAGACCTGTCTGAAGTCATGAGTGACCACGCACAGGAAGTCTGCCATCCCCAGGCCGCAGCTCCATCCGCAGGAGCCAACAGGGCACTCTGCACTCCTAAAAGACCTCTGGCCCCTTCTCCCTGCGGCATCCATTACATCACCACACAGCTGTCAGGATTAGTTTTAGCAGGGCATTTATCTCTGCCCAGGCCAGTTACCAAGAAAAGTTCACAGTCCTTGGTCATCTCTCATCCTTAGAAACTAACCTCCGACTCCTGCCCACATACCTGCATAAACCCTGACAGCCTTTCAGTATGCAACAGATTTCTCTGTGGGGAGGGGCTAACAATGAATATGGATCACACATTCGGGGCTAGAGGAAGGCCAGCCCTGAGAACATGGAGAGCCTGAGGTGAGCCAGGTGAACAAGTCGTTAGGCAGAGGGTTTCACCTGACATCTGCTGAGTGTATAAATAAAAACGCTGCAGTCACTGGATGGTTCTTTTCTCCACCCGGATAGAAGGCTCCACCTGAGCTCATCTTGCTGCATTTTCAAACCTGCCTTTACTTATTCACCGGCTTCCCTGCTGAAAGTTTTCACGAGTTGCACTGGATTAATTGTCTGACTAAATTTGCATGTCTGTATATGGGTTCATGGATGAAAGATTCCTTGATCTAATTTCTTCCTCCACCTACTGTGCCAAACATCTCTTTTTACCTTTAAAAAAATGGGCAGATATCTTCTGGACCCGGTTATTGATATTTACCTATGTTTCCTACCTCCAATTAATGTCTCTTTTCCTTTCTATTTTTTATTGCACCCATCATTTTCCTACCAGTTTAACAAAAAACTTTCTTTACTAAGGTAACTAATACTCTCCATGTTGAGAAATCTTACAGTCAGGTTTCTTACTTTGACTTGAGCTTTACTATCATTTAAAACAGTTGGTCACTCTCTTTCCCTCTCTCTATCTGATATTCTTGCACCTTTTTGCTGTATGTGACCCTACATTTTCTATGCTTTCTTCTTTTCCCCTCCAGCAACCAATGGTTTTTGCTTTTATTCTTCCTCAGGAACTATTCAACTGGAAGATTTGTCCCTCTGAACTCAGCATGTGCTCTAAATCACAAGTTTGACCTTTATATGACATCCAGAATTTTGATATCTGTTCCATCTAGGTCATGTGATCTGCTCACTTCTTGTTCTTAGTTTTTAAATTTTGGGTAAATCTTTCTTTCTAGAAATAGCTCCAAATCTTTTGCAGACCTTTTGCAAGCATCCTTCCTCTAATTCGATGTTCTTCCTAGTTGGCCTTTGCCTGTACAGCACAGAAAATTCCTAGCTTTTTAATATCTTAAGATTTAACCAGATTTAATTACAACCTGAGGTATATGTGTACATATACATATATATAATGGTTTTATAAATTGCATCCTGTTAAATTAATTTGTTTTTATAGAATGTTTATTTTAGAAAGGAATAAAATATTTGACTCCTGCCTTCAGTAGTCTGTTGTTTATGTAACAAATTAGCATACACAGAATTTTTGTTCTGTTTTGTTGTTTTGTTATACACAGAATTTTTAATTTTTATGCACAGATAACAAATCTGTTATCCTAGGAAGACCTAAGTCTAACGCTGGTCTCACCAAACAGAAATCAGCATCCTAGATCTGTCTGCCTTCCTTTCTGGAGTCTCTCGTAATGGATGTATTTAAGCTTTTGGGGTGTTGTGGGCCAAATTCAGTTACATGCTCAACGTTAGCTGTTTCAAAATGTTTTTGTAAACATTGTGGAAGTGTTACCATCTTGTATGGCGAAGTTCTGCATCAGCTCCAGTGCTTGTTTTTTTAATTATCATTCCTGCCTTTGATTGTTCATTCTTACATCTGGCGGACTGAGCAACTTTGAGGATAACAAATGTAGCAGCCGTTGTCTATTCCGATCATTCTGTTTTGAGGTCGTGTGTTGTTTTCGTTGTTCGGATTTTGTCTTCATTGTTTTGTTAGTTCTTTTAAGTCTTTAAATAAATAAATACCAAATATCAAAAAAGATATATTTTTACAATGCATTTGACTGTTCGAAAGAGCTCCACAGGATATTAGACTGCAGGCCTGACACAGGTGCCCAGTGAAAGGTTCATTCTCCAAGTGTTTCAGTCCTTTTGGTTTCCCTTTCTACTCCAAGCACCTTAGGTGAGTTGCACAGAAAAGCACTGCTCTGGGCCTCACTGGAGCATAGCTAGGGTGAAGCTCTTGCACAGCGTCTCTTCTTCAGAATTTCTAGTTTGACCTATGTGTTCTGGTGAGAAATCTAATCCTTGGGCATCCAATATCCTGATGTATCTCTTAACAGTCCCATAACGGGAACGCATTCCTGCCCTTGCCTCACAGAAATCTACCCACTGGTGGGGAGAGTTTCTAGGTTGCTGCAAAAAGATCTTTTAAAATCTTGCTTTCCTGTAACATTTTAGCACCCTGTTCCCAGCTCTACCACACACACACACACACACACACACACACACACACACACACCCTACTTTCATTTTCCAACCATTTATAGGTGTTGATTTCTGTCCTTTCTTATTTCCTCTGAATTGCTTCAAGCTTTTGTGTCATTTACTAACCTTCATATTAAAGCATTTTGCAATGAATTCTTGTCAGGCAGAAGAACAGCACAGTTGATTGTTCTGTCAATTGCTGCTATTTGTCATTTGTTACTTTGGAAAATAGGCAGGGGTAATTTTCTATTTGGCTATGTCTGGAAGCCAAGCCTTACTCCTCCAATTCGCACATGAAAAAAAATAGAATAAGATTTTTATTCTATGTTGATTCCAAAAATTTAATATATCAACCCACTGTTAAGTAAAAATAAAATGTGTTATGATTATCTTTATAAAAGATGAGATCTATTTAGGTAGTAACTCATTTCCTTGACTTTACATTGACCTTTTCAAAGACTTCACTGCGACTATCTAGAGAAAAAATAAAAATTTAATCAATTGTGCATCATACAAAAAGGAATTTATATAAGACTTACATGTTGACAAAATATCCCTAATGAGATCAAAAGGAAAGGATAGCTAATAAAATAAGAAAAGTTTTGAATGGATATTATTTTACCACAAGTGAAGTTCAGTGAAAAACTCTGATATTGTTCCTCTTCTCTTCTTAATCAAAAATATCATTTATCAAGTTAAGCCGGTGATAAATAACAAGTATTGTAAATACAGATCTCAAACCATCCAACATGAGACCAAATTATTGCATCTGAGTCAGGAATTTATCTTTGATTTCTGGGAATTAATTGCAAATTCTATTTACTAATTTGTTCCACATTTATTTATTAGTTTCTGTGATTAGGTGTTGTGCTACACGCTCAGAGGACTAAATCAGAAAAGTCTCCTGTGCTTCAGCGTCTTAAAATATACAGACTTGGAAAGGCAGAAAGGAACTCTGGTCTATAGAACCTGGGTAAAGTATGTTATGGGAATGTGAAGGATGATATCACATCTGAACTTGAGTCTAAAGACCTATACTAAAAATCCCTTTAAAGGAAGATTAGGTTGGAGTGAATTTTATGGAAGAGAGCACAAGAAAAGCACTTCACAAAAGAAAATAAAAGGGTTTCCATCCTTAAAGAAAACCAGTTGTTCCCCTCTCTCTAAACTGATCAATCCTAAAAATCTAACTTCAAAGGTAAATGCTCCTTCCTCTGGGCTAATCAGAGACATATTTCCTGAATGCTGACGCAAGAGCTTGGGTTTTAGCTTTTTTCTTATCTTACTACTGCAGAAAATATGTGGGAAAAACAGAAGTCTATGAAATATCAGTATGGTCAATCAAGTAGTTGGCAGTTTTCTAGAATGGAAGAAACATCAAGATCTATTGTAATAGCAGTATAAATTTTCCATGGCAACCAGAGAGCCTTATTTTCGCTAATCAATAGTCTGGGAAAATATCTTTGTCACATTAAGGTAAAGTATGTACTTAGTAATTTAATAAATATAAAAATAACCTTTGTCACCAAATCATAGCAAATTTGCACAGAAGATGAGTTAGATATAATTAAGAATTACTGGTTATACTGAAGAAAAACAAGGGAATTTTCTCTCCGTTTTCTAAACATTATTAATAATGGCAGTTCAGTGAGCACCAGACACAGTGACAGGATTTCCATGCAAAATTAGCCTGCCTTTCACCTTTACATAAAGTAACATGACACTGACGCGGTACTTTCTAAATTCTGCTTTGTGAGTTGGGCTGATAGTGTATTTTCTACATGTATTTTTTTTTTTTTTTGCATTTAGTTTTCAAAAATAGCTCATTTTGGATCATTTAACTTTATTGTGATTATCATATGGACCAAATTTATCGAAAGCAGTAAACCTTGAATCTAATCATTTTGTCAATAGGCATTTATTAAAGACTTTTCATGGAAGATCTCTTGATTCAAAGCTATATAGTTATAGTGTCTCCTAAATTCTGTAAAGAGGAAACGAAAACGAACTGAAACCCAGAGAAAAGCCTGTTTGCTGTAGAACCCCGTTTTACACTATCCCTCATCTTCATTTCTCACCAGTCAATAGACTGTCTGCCACATATTTCACCACTTAATTTTATCTGTCTTTGTCAAATGTTTTGTTATTCCCAAACATCTTCCTTTTGAAAATTACTGAACTTTTTCATTTAATCCTGTACATAATGAAACTATTTCTGGGTTTCTGCTATAGGGAATTAAGAATTTGAACATACCTGCTTGCTATTGGAAAAAGGCATCTTAGTGAAAAAGTGCTTCTATCATGAAGAGGAACAATGTGAAGTTTAAGGAATATTTTAATGTCTGTAGTCTTCCACGAAGAAATTTAACTATTTGTATACTATGTGTAGACTAAGAGGTCTGAAAGGTAAAACAAATGACAGGTCTATAGGACTTCCATTTTTATTTAATCTCAGCTTTGAAATTTCAACCAGTATATTTTAAGACACTGGATCACAGGAGATTCACTGATATATATATATCAGTGATAGAGCAACTGCCTCGTATGTAGTAGGCCTTGTGTTCAGTCTCCAACATATATGTACAGAGAGAGATGAAAGATAATTCTGAGACAAGGACTAGCTAAATAATGATAGGACAAAATAAATTAAAACTCAATAAAAGATAAAAAGACTTCAATACCTAGATGTTGCCTAAGGAAGAACAAACGAAATGCACAGCTATAATTGTTTGAAAGGTGACTATCAAAAACAAATTAAAGAAATCAAAGCACTATATAAAGCTCAAAAGATTCAGCTTCTCTGTAGCAAATAAGTGGATGACAAAGGTTCACACTTTTGAGATGAAGGTTTAGGGCTTCTCTCATTGAACCAAATACTAGCAAACCATGAAAAGGAATGACCGAGTGCTGTTTCTCAATATTTATTGTGTGAGATCAGAGCTCTCATTGGCTGTTACAAACACATGTCACTCTCACTGCCCTGCAGATGCCTTTATTTCTCTACCCGTCTCCGTCCTCCCTGAGTCACCCTGCACATTGACACATAGATACCCACTCACAAATTCATGGACACACATACTTAAACACACTCCCCTGTATACCCACATACATCCAGATAGGCACACTCACACACACTCGCTCTCTCCTATGTGTACTATCACCAGCCTGCCTGCACTGCGGGTCCCTGCTCTGATGTCTTCTGCTTGGCTGAGCCTTTGTCATTCAAGCTCAGTTCCTTCCTGGCCAGGCTAGCAGCCTGTGGAGCACCACAGACCAAACTCATCTGCCCACCCATTAGATTCTGAGATTACTGAGAGCAGAAATTATGTGGTTTTCAGATAGCTGCCTAATACAGTGCTTGTCAGATGCTGATTAAAAGTATATTACATGTCTGTATTTGTTTTTCTGAGTAACCAATTTGAAGATAACAATATGTCCTACAAGAATCGTTGTTAATTTCCTATCATCTTGTCTGAAATTCTGTATTGCTTGCATTGTTCTTGTGTTATTTTGTAAATGTCTGTGTGTTTGTTAATATGTTTTCATTGTTTTATCTTTAAAATAAAAGGAACAAACCATTGATAATTTCTAAATTGCAGAGATATCTCTCTTGTTCTCTTTCTCACTCTTTCTGAGATAGTTTATAGGTCGGTCTTTATGGTGACTGCATGTACTGGTTTTTATTACTCTGGCTATTTCTGTGTTACTGCACTACTAAAATGTTCGCACACTGCAGTTCCCAAGTAACTACAGAAAACATCCCTTCTGGCAGTTGGAAATCCATGATACCTCACATTGCTCTTGTAGGAAACCTGCTGGATTCCTGCCCTTAGAAAAATTTAGCATTTAGCTTTAGTTCTACTTGAAAGAGTCAGTACCTGTTTCACAGAAGCCTTTTGCTCTGGGATTCTTTCTTCATCTCAGTAAATACTAGGACAAAAGAATGCACAGAGAGAAGGAATGAATAATGTATTTGTTCAACTTCCACACATGCACTGACTCACTACATATGGGCCACACTGGCACCAAGGTGCCTGGCATATTTCACATTTTTACCTTTATCCAAATTAGCATATTAGATATTTGTATATCTATATGGAGAACAGGAAATACTATGAGGTAGAATAAAGTAGATGAGATATTCATTGCTTGTGATTTACGATTTTAAATAGTAAACTCAAAAATTCAAACCAAGATCTTTGTGGAACTCTCCCTTGGAGAGTGAGGCCTGTGCATGCGCTCCACCCTGATCCTTTGGGACAGAGGAGCTCAGCCTGTCTCTGTGGAACTATCTGTTGTCAGGTGAGGCCTGCAGCATGGAACCAGCCCAGTTCTTTGTGGAACTCTCCCTTGGCAGGTCAGGCTTGCACGTGTACACCACCCAGCTCCTTTGGGACAGAGAAGGAGCTCAGCCCAGGGAAAAGGGACCTGAGCAACCCATCTCTATGGAAAACGCTCTTGGTAGGTAAGGCCTGCTGCACGGGAGCAGCCCCGGGCTCTGTGGTCCTCAGCTGAGGCCTGAACACTTTCCATCCACGGCCTGGAGACCCCGGTAATGAAGGCCAGCATTCCCCCACCATCACAGTTGTGGTCTGAGCTGTGCACCCCAGCAATTTCCTGGGGATCCTGGGCCCAGTGGTCCACAGCCTGCAATAAGGAATGAAAAGCATGAAGTTACTACACAACCTACAGAAATTCAAAAGATCATTAATATCTACTATGAAAACTTTACTCTGACAGGATAGAAAACTCAGAAGAAATGGCCAGATTCCTAGATATGTAAGAATTTACCAGAGTTCAATTAGGAAGATATAAAAATTCTGAACAACCCAATAACAATTAATGAGATTGAAAATGTGATTAAAAACTTACTGACAAAGAAAAGGCCCTGATGGATTCACAGCAGAATTCTATAAAATATTCAGAGAATATTTAATGCCCACACTCCTCAAACTCTTCAATGAAATTGAAAAGGAAGCAATTCTCCCTAACTCATTTCTGGAGGCAAGTATTATATTGATACCAAAACCTGAGAAAGACCCAACCAAGAAAGAGAACTATAGGCCAATCTCTCTAATGAACATAGATGCAAAGACACTCAGTAAAATACTAGCAAATAGAATTCAGCAAATAATAAAGAAAATTATACACCATGACCAAGTTGGATTCATCCCAGGAATGCAGGCATGGTTCAATATACACAAATCAATCAATGTAATACACCATGTCAATAAATCCAAAGAGAAAAATATATATGATCATCTCAAAAGGTGCAGAAAAAGCTTTTGACAAAGTACAACATGCATTCGTGATAAAAACTCTAGAGAAAATAGGAATAGATGGCCTTTACCTCTATCTGATCAAAGCCATCTATGACAAACCAACAGCCAACATCATACTAAATGGGCAAAAACTAAAATCTTTCACTTTAAAGTCAGGAAGAAGACTAGGATGGCCATTGTCACCATTCCTAATCAACATACTTCTGAAGCATTAGCCAGGGCAATTAGATAGGAGAGAGAAATAAGAGGAATAAGGATAGGAAAGGAAGAAGTAAAATTATCACTATTTGCAGATGACAGGATACTTTACATGGAAGATCCCAAAAACTCCACAGGAAGACTCCTTCAATTAATTGACAAATTCAGAAGTGCAGCTGAATACAAAGTCAACACCCAAAAATCAATAGCATTCCTATACACAAACGACAGACTCAAAGAGAAATTAAGGAATCCATACCTTTCACAATAGCATCCAAGAAATTGAAATATTTAGGAATCACTCTAACAAAAGAAATAAAAGATCTATTCAATGAAAACTACATTACTCTGAAAAAAGAGGATTTCAATAAATGGAAAAATATTCCTTGCTCATGGAGAGGAAAAACCAACATTGTGAAAACAGCCATACTACCAAAATTGTTGTATAGACTCAATGCAATTTCCATTGAACTACCATTAGTATAACTCACAGATCTAGAGAAAACATTCCTTAAATTCATCTGGAACCATAAGTTACCCAAAACAACAAAAGCAACCCTGAGCAACAAAGAGAAGTCAGGTGGAACCACAATCCCTGACCTGAAATTATACTACAAAGCTACTGTAATAAAATCAACATGGTACTGGCTAAAAAAGAGTCTTGAGGATCAATAGAAAGACTGGAAGTTGCAGCCACAACCACAAACACACTCAGCCACCTAATCTTTGACAAAGGGCCCAAACAAGCTCACTGGAAGAAAGATAGCCTCTGTAATAAATGGTGCTGGAAAAATTGGCTTGCCACTTGCCAGAGACTGAAAATAGACCCAAGTATATCACCAGGCACCAAATTCAAGTCAAAATTGATCAGAGATCTCAATATTAAAACAGAAACACTAAATCTATTGGAAGAGAAAGTAGGTAAAAATTTTGAAGACATAGGGGTAGGCAGAAAGTTCATGAACAAAAATGAAACTTCAAGGAAAACTCTTTGAAGAATCAACAACTGGGACCTCATCCTACTGAAAAGTTTCTGCACATCTAAAGAAATCACCAGCAGAGTAAAAAGAAAACCCACAAATGGGAAAAAAAATCCTAGATGGCTATCCCACGGACAAAGGTCTTCTATCTAGAACATATAAAGAATTAAAAAACATCAACCTCCCCAAATTCAAAGACCTAACCCTATAATTGGCCTCTGAGATGAATACACACTTCTCAGATAAAGAAATACTAATGCCAAATAAATATATGAGAAAATGTTGAACATCATTAGTCATTTGAGAAATGCAAATTAAAACAACATTGAGATTTCATCTCACCCCAGTAAGAATGGCTAGTATTAAAAAATCAAGCAATAACAAATGCTGGTGAGGCTGTGGAGAAATAGGAACTCTTCTCCACTGCTGGTGGGAATGCAGACTGGTGAAATCACTATGGGAATTGGTTTGGAGATTCCTCAGCAAACTAGACCTAGAGGTCCCATTGAACCCAGCTATGCTCCTTCTGGGTATTTTCGCAGAATACCTGAAAACATCATATCACAGCAATATATGTGCACCCATGTTTATAGCAGCGCAATTTGTAATAACTAAATTGTGGAAGCAACCCAATGTCCATCCACTGAGGATTGGATAAAAACCTTGTGACATTTTTATATAATGGAATATTACTCAGGTATAAAGAAAGACAAACTTGAGGCTTTTATACGTTACAAGTAGAGACCATACTCATAAGTGAAATAGATCAGATGTGCATTTGTAAGCAATGTATGTTATCACTAGTATAAGAACCTGAAAGTGTGAATATAAATTAGGAGGTATGATAAACATTGTGAAATGAAAGAAAACTGCTCAAAAGTAAACAGCAACTGGGATGAGGGGAAAGAGAAAAGGAAGAAAGGGATAATTGTGTGCATATGTATGTGGAGGATGGCTAACTGAGTTGTGCTACTGACTTAGGTAATTTTATTGTAAGGAACAGTTAATGATTAGTGGTTTGATCAATCTTACATGTCTATATGTGTTTTCCTGAGCACACACTTTGAAGTTATTAATATGTAATACAGCAACCATTGTTAATTCTGTCACCTTGTCTGTAATTCCGTTTTGATTGTACTATCCTGATGCTACTTTGAAAGCATCTGTCTGTTAATATGTTTTCATTCTTTTACTTTTAAAAGAAAAATTTCATATCAATAAGAATTAAAAGAAAGGTATAATATTATCTCCTTTAGCAGAAATTTTAAATTTCTAAATATCATATAGAGCATGTAAACTAGCTTAACCTGTATAATTTTGCTTTGTTGCTAGAAAACCTTTCAAACTTTTCTGAATTTTATAAAGTGAAATGCCTTTATCCAATTAAAATATTTTTAAAGTATGCTGTTATTTGCTTCTGCAAAATTTTTCTATGAAGTTTGGAATTTCCTCTATACACGAAAAAAAGATCTTTCATTTCTGAGAAAGCCATGAACCTCAGCAAGCACAGAGTTATTATATTAATGGCTTTGTGTTTATAAAAGGTTATTTCTTGGGTCCTAGGAAATGCCCAAGCAGCCAGTCCCTGGCCTCTGACTTCACTTGAATGAGTCAGGCTTTTGTGAGCATCTATCTGATATTTGACTTAAATAGTGTGACTCACGTCATTGAGGGGACATTCCCAGAAACAGGCAGACAGTAGTTTAAGAAAGCTGCTCTCCTGATAGAATGTTGGGACTATCATTTCTTTTAGAATTCTGCTTATGGGGGAGTTGTGTGTTCTTTCTGCTTTCTTTTCTAACAGTATCTTATGGTCTTGATAAGTCCAAAAATTATGTTTGTGTTGACACTGCACTGATTAAACTTATTTTTGATGTTAAGGCACTGTGACTAAACTCAGGAAGGAAGCAGAGCCCGGGTTTGTTGATGTTGACCATCTAGGAGAGCACTTAGTATTCAGATCCCTGGAGTCATGAAACTTGTCACAGATAACTTTTTATGGGGAGTTTAAAATGCCAAGGGAAAGGCTGGAATGTCATCCAGAGACAGAAAGAAATATGATAGAAATCTATATTAAACTGTTCTAGTACAGAATTATGCTGCATGGAAAAGTCAAAACTTCCTGTGGGCAAGGGTCAATGCAAAAGTTCTGATACAGCTACTGTAAGGTGACACTAGAGCTTACCCCAAAATATTTAGCTTCATGCTAAACTCTTACAGTTGCATAGAAAAATAGCTAGAAGGCTTTGTTCCAATTATCATGGTGGTTACCAATGATATGTTATAGAATTCAAATGTAATTCTCACCCTATCTGCTTCCATATGAGGGATTTTGCTTAGAGTCTGATTCATTGTTTTTTTGGGACCTGAACACTTTGGACACTACAAGACTCTATGTGATGATAAGACGCTCAAGTGTTTCAAGCAAAGAAAAATCTTGTAAATATAAAGAAGTGGAGAAGTGGTCATAGTAAAAAACAGTAATTATCTAATCAGCATCTTAGAATTAGAATTAGAATGCATGTCTTTGGATTTAAAATTTTCCAAAGAGGATGGATTCTTTTAAGAACCTACCCCTTTCTAAAAAGAAATGATAGTCCACCTTTTAATGTCAATGAAGGAAATGTGATTATAGTTGTGTGTTATTATGGGGGAGTTGTGTGTTCTGCCTTCTTTTCTAACAGTATCTTATGGTCTTGATAAGTCCAAAAATGATGTTTGTGTTGACACTGCACTGATTGAACTTATTTTTGATGCTAAGGCACTGTGACTAAATTCAGGAAGGAAGCAGAGCCCGGGTTTGTTGATGTTGACCATTTAGGAGAGCACTTAGTCCATTATCCATTGAAATTCAGAATGACTCAGAGATCAGATCTTCAGTCTACACAAGTCTAAATCACAATTAAGGAAACACTCACTTGCTGAATCTAGTCTGATGTTTTTCCAATAATCACGTATTTTCTATTTTATATTTAAAGTTTTTCTAAGTACCCCAAGAATTAAATTAATCTAAAATATTTTAAAAGGAAAACAAATATTCACTGACTAGTATGTTGAGTAAAATAAAGTACAGGGTAATTTAAACATCTCACAAATGCAATATCAAAAATGAGAAATAATGGTGAGCATTTTATTTTTACTTCCTGAGCATAGTTTTTGTTTTACTCTTGCCAGTTACTATGAATATTGGTTCAAGAAGTATTCCTTCTTTTTCTCTCCCTTGGAGCTTTACTGACTCAGGCACATGTTCGCATCTCTTTTGAGATTTTTTTAATTTGTGCTTATTAATTATATAGTATGTTAGGTTACATTGTGATATTTTCACGCATGCATATAACTTCCCTTCTCCTTTCCAGAGCTGGAGGCGGAGGAGTGGTGCAAGCACCTCTGCATGGAGTGTCTAGGGACCAGGCTCAATGACATCAGCCTTGGAGAACCAGACCTCCTGGCTGCAGGAGTGCAACGGGAACAGAACGGTCAGTGCAAACTTCCTTCCCATCAATAGAGAGCGCGGTACTACCTGTAGAACTTTGACAGTAGATAGGTCCTCCAAAATGTTTCAGACCAGTAGTATTTTTAAAAGAAAGAACAGTGATCAACCCAGGTTACTAGGGAACTTTCCTACAACCAGAGAAAATGCTAAGGTATAAGCCAGGTCTCATGGCTCCTTGTCTGAGACATTGTCATTTATGCAAATGAAAATCTAGAAGGTTAAGTCATGGTATATAAGGCTTTTGAGTATATAGCATCCCTATTTTCTCCTTTGAGAGTTGGATTAGCTTTAGAGTTTATATAACAAATTCGAATTATCAGATAATCAACAGCTTTTGCAGCATTTAGCTAATCCAGCCAGAGGGAAATTACAGTAGATGAAATCGCAGAGTATTACAAAAATTGGGGCTTATGTGATTAACAGTATGTTCTTACTACACTGTTCTCTTTACAGGCATTTCTGATATCTCTTAACAATTTATACTGCCTGTTCTTGATTACTGCTAATATTTTGAATTGTATGCAGATAATTATTAATAATCATAGCTTATTTATATCAGTTTTACAATAGTTATCACCACCATCATATGACTTAGTACTCTGAAAATGAAAGAAGCTTTCAGTATTAGTAGTATTTGATGTCAGTTTGGGAAAAGGTTGAGGGTGATTGGTCAAACTCAATACTACTTATGAAAAAGAAATTGTGGAATTATCTGTTGTTTATAAATTAGATAGCACAGAATAAAAGTGCACCGTGATAGTGCTTGATGATTATGGGTTTGTTAACAACCATTACTACCGTATAGCCCATGTAAGCACTTTTTCTGTCAGTCAATACAATGAAAAATAAAGATTTTCTGTCTTATTTTTAATCATGAATATATGTAGAGGCCAGCACTGCCTCCACTTGCAGTGTACACAGAGAGCATTGTTGGGGCTCTTTTCCCAGTGCCTTTCTGCCTTCCACTTTTTCTTTTCTGCTTGCTCAGATTTCCGTTTCTCTGATTATTTCCTGAGAACTATATTAGGCACAGAACATCCATAACTGTGCTGCATGTAGCTAGTGTTCATTCACATTTTAAGAAAAGAAGGAAAAATTCTTACTGTAAAGATATGTCAAATACTATATAAACCACATATGAAAAAGCAAGTACATTAAGCTTGTGGGTGGGAATACTGTATATCTTTTCCAGTGTAAAGTGTATGCTTGTTCTAAAAGTTTGGAAGTGTTCATGGTTTCCATCCACAGGACCTTTTGGTGTGATCTTTTTGTTCATTATAATTTTGCTTCTATTTTTATGTTGTTGATTTGCCTTGAATAGAGAAGGGAATTTTCAATGTGGACTTTGCAGACAAGACAAGCATGAAATTAAATGTGAGAGCCACATTTGTGAAAAGCAGAAGTTTTCTTTTTTAAAAAACAAGGCACAAATAAAGAAAGCAGAAATTTTCCTGCAAATACTTTACAACAGTCTTCAAATTTTAAAAACACCAATGCCGTACATTTTTGTTACATTTATTTTGTTTGATAATCATAACCACACAAAAAGATATATTCTTAAAATATATATTTAACAAGTCTATGAGTAATTATTTATCTAGAGAAGGTGGTATTTAGCTCATTTAGAGGAGCTCCTAAAGATACATGGCCCATATAAGAAAATGAACAGTCCTACTGTACTACACATACACAGAGACATACGTGCAAGTACACTCACCAAGAGTCTTCAGTATTTAGTATTAAAACTAAAATGCTTGGGTGGGGAAGATCTCTTTTCCTTGGGAATCACCTTCTTCTTGACTCCAAAGATGACAGATGCATTCTCTGCTGTGTCCTCATGGAATCAGCACCCCCTTTATTTAAGGCATATCCCTAAGACTAGATAGTGTTTGCTCAGTTCTTCTTGTCCCCTTTAAAATAACTATATGACTTTTTAAAAAATTACCATTTATACTACAGGAGGACAAGACACAGTATAAAGCTCAAAAGAATGTTAAGAATGTCCACCAAGACCAGCTTATCAATTCATATATATAGATAGAGAGAGAGAGAGAGAGAGAGAGAGAGAGAGTACGGGTGGGAGAAAAATTTACACACAGATTGCCACAAGTTAAGGGGCTGGGGATGTGGCTCAGTGGTAGAGCTCTTGCCTTACATGCACAAGGCCCTGAGTTCGATCCCCAGCACCATATACATAGAAAACACCAATAATAATAATAATAATAAAATCAATTTTGGGACTTCTGGGAAGATGGCAACCAGGTGAGCAGCAAAAAGAAGATCCTCCCTGATAGAGAGCTCTAGCTCAAGACAG
>PVLD010025485.1:0-23661 GCA_004027595.1 Dinomys branickii
CGTTGCAGCCCACATCTACATTTTGGTAGATTAACTTCAACCCGCAACTGTTTTCCCTTTTTTGAGTCAAAGCACTACTTCGGGTCTCAAACAGGTTCGCGCAGGGGACCAGCGCTTCAGGCCGAAGGTGCAACGAGGAAGCCTCCCCTGCCACCCTCCCAGCCTGCCCGCCGCCCGCCGCCTCGCTCGCCTGAGCCTCCCTTCCATAGACTTTCAATTATCCCTAGATGACTGTTTACACTTAATGCAATATAAATAGTTTTTAAATAATTGATATCATGTATTGTTAGGGAATGACAAGAGAAAAAAAAACAGTCTACGTTTCTTCAACATTTCCCCCCAAATATTTTCAATTATTTGGCTAATTGAATCTGCAGTTCATGGAACTACAGCTGATGGAGTGCATGGGTAAAGAGAGCTGCTGCACCAGTAACGGGGTCTTATCCCCCAAAACTCAAACAAGATCAGTCTGGCTGCTAACCTGGGCATCAATATTTTAAAAGCTCCTCTATGGTGATTATGTGAAACAAAGATTCAGAACTGGCACTTTGGTTTAGATCTAAAAACTTCCCCCCCAAACCTCCTGTGTTTGGAAAGTGGATGGGTCATGGGGACCCTGAGCTCATGAGTGGATTCATCCCCTTGTGAGTTCAGTAGCTGAGGGGGCTGTTTGAGGTGGGGTCTGCTTGGAGGTGAGTCTCTGGAGCTGTGACCTGGAAAGGTGCCTTCCTATCCCTGGCCCCTCCCTTCTCTCCCTCTGCTTCCTGGTTCCCCTGGAATAAGCTGCTGCCACCTATGGACTGAATCCTCTCAAAAACATGAGCCAAGACCAACCTCCCTTCTTTATCTTGTGGATGTCAGGTATTTTGTCCCAACAAAAGGAAAGGGACTGATACAATGGGTTTGCAGGGTGAGGTAATGAGGTACATCATGGATGACGCCCTGCCGTGGGAGATGAAGTGAAAGGTGGATGTTAGTTGTGCTGGGAAAATATACCTTGAATGATGCAAGCTGCAGATTCTTTAAACATGTACCAGATTTTAAAAATCCTATTTAAATGTCCCATTGATATAGTAAATCAGCTCTGTGGCAGAAAAATAAAAAGTGAACATTCCCCCAATGTTTCCATTTAGCATGATGAGATTTGGGTTAATCAGTCATGCTCTTGTCAGAACACATGGAAATGGATGAGGAGCTGAATTCCTTAGAAGTCAGCATTGTGGGATCAGACTTCAGTTGAGCACATAAAGTTCTTACCCTCGTGCAAAACAAGCTTATTTGAAATGTGAACTTCCCACTCTCATGCCTACTGACTTGAAAGCAGTAAATCTGAGTGGGGCCTGAACTACACTTGTCCTGCAAACTCCCAAATGGTCTTTTGAGAAGAGCATTCTGTGGCTGCATGGTGAGAAGAGCTGGTTTAAGAAATACAGGGGACACACTTCTGGGAAGATGGCAACTGGGTAAGCAGCAGAAAAAGATCCTCCCAGAGGATCGCCACCCAGACACTGGACTATAGCAACATGAGAAAGACAGGAAGGAGAGAAATGTGTCCCTGGGACTCAGGAAGGATCAGAAATGAGAATTGAAGCCCTCAGAAGGACCAAACAAGACCTCTTCTGGAGAAAGGCTCAGAGGGCCACCATGGAGCAGTTGGAGGAAGAGGAGGCAGAGAAGGAGGGAGTCACTGCTCCAAACACACCCTCGGCCCGCTCCCTCCTCCAGCACTCCCAGCTTCAGCTTCAGAGGCCCATGCTCATGACAGCCTCCCAACTCAGCCAGAGGAGAGCAGAGTTCCGAGAGCTGGTCCAGGACCAGAGAGGAGAAAGCATAGCCCAGAAAAGAGGCAGCAGCGGTCAGGAGGTATGCTTTAACCCAGTGTGAGGATGTGAAGTTAGAACAGCCACTAAAACAGAATCCCCACCCTGCAGCAACCTTTCTAATCAGTGCCCGGAGACAAGGTAGAGTCAAAGCAACCAGTACACAGCCCACCACACCTGGCTCTATGCCTGCCCTCAGGCTATGCCCTCCCACCTCTCCACTGTATGAGCAACTACCAGAAGAGAGCAGCAGAGAACAGTAGCAGCAACCCCAGGGCCACAGCAGTTCCCAGGGATCCAGCCAAAGAACAAACGGGAACTGGAGCAAAACAGTAACAGAGAGCTGCAGATGGAGGTGGACCACAGGGCCCCACACCCTTCTCACTCCAACACCAAGCAGGAAGCACGAGCTGAGTTACCGGGCTTCAGCTCCCACCCTGAAATCCCTCTGTGAGCACCATGAGTCTTGGTGGCCCAAGCACTCACCATGTGTTCCTGACAGCAACGGGCTGAGTCCATGGGCTTCAGAACTCACCCTCAACTACTAATATGAGCACCAAGAGGGACTTCATACTGCTTGCATATATGAACCTTGTATGAACCCACAGCAACAAATTACATGAAAAGCAGCAGTCCGGGAGTCTGAGAGACAACAACATACTCTACACAGCAGACCTGAGAAAATCCTCCAATTGTCTCCTAGAACTAATACCTAAACTTAGTACACACCCTGGACTACCACAGTGAGCACAGGTGGGGGAGACCTCACGCCACTTGTGCCCAGCATCATAAGTATGCCCAATGCCCAGCTGCAAAGGGCGGGGAGCAGCAACACTGGAGATTGAGAGGTGGGAGGAGGCAAATACCTGGAACTAGGGTGCAGACTCCGTTCTCTAGCAGGGTGGGGACAGCCTCCAAAGAGTCATAGGCAGCCTGCAGGGAGACACTAGTGGCCTATGAGGGGACCCTGGGGGCATTGACGGGGAGTTCGGCAGCCTGAGGGGGGAAAGAGCTCCCTCCAGGCTGCATGAGAGCCCTGAAGACCTGGACTGGGCCTCCGGCAGCACAGTAACAGGGTGGAGCCCAGCAGTCCACAGGGGCAACCTCCTGGACTCGACCAGGTCCCTGGGAGCGCCTCAACTGGGTGGAGCCTGGTGGTCTGCCAGGGCAATGCTGAGGACTCAACCGGGCCTCTGGATACGCTGTATCGAGGCAGAGCCTGGTGGTTTGCTGGGTAACCCCGCCTACTCAACTGGACCGCCAAAGGCCTTGAGGGCTTGTCATTGGGGGTTTGACCATAGTAAACCTGGTTCCCTGCCCATCTACAGTCTTTGAGGATTGGGTGCTTTTCTACCTCCTGCCATAGCAGTTTGTGTACACCCATGTTTGTTACAGCATAATTTGAAGCAGCCATGTCTCTTTCTAATGTGAGAGTCCAAGGGAGTAAATAAACCAAAAAGTACAGTTATTACCATAGGAAAAACAACTGACTGGGTAGTAGAACAATGGAGATGAGGGCAGAGAAAACTGATTAATCGAACGAGCCATCATCTGTATAACTGAGTAAAAAATGTGAAGATAACATTATGTAATACAGTATCCAGTGCTAATTCCCTAAAAAAAAAAAAAAAAAAAGTGTGTTTGGTTTTCCCAAGAGCACTCTATGCCCTCCTAGCTGCATCCAGGATAAAGAATGCTTATAATTTAATGGAAAGAGAAGGGGGAAAAGTCAATTCCTAGGGCTCCAATTTAAGTGTGGCCCAAGAGCAAGTATGGAGGATGTCCCATTATGGAAGGTCTCACACAGGACAGAATGCTTAGCGTCTGCACAATATAGCTTGGCCCTGTCAGGAAGCATTTACTGTACATGCCACAGCTCAAGATGGCCTGACAGCCACAGCACTGTCAGAAATGCAGAAAGCATTTGAGAGCTTTCTACCTTGGCTTGGCCTCCATGGGGAGGCTGGTGACTCAGCCTGTGTTCACCTGGGGCCCTTGCCATCTGAAAGGGATGTTGTACAATTTGGGGTACTCCAGGAATATGCCCTCATTTCAACCACAGTTACAAAGTGGGATAAAATGGTGGGGGACCTGGTCATTGTCTGTCTAATGAGAATCACAGCCTGCACCAAAGCAAAAGCGGTAACAATGCTTCTTCAGGAGAGAATCACTCTCCTAGTTTTCTCGTTTTGATTAGGAATTTGCTACCTGCAAATACTATCTTCACTAGGAATCACTGAATTGTCTACTTTGAAAGAGAGCCCATACGCATAGTGTTGAATGGCACTAAGATTGGCCTGAAGCTGTTCCCCATATATATTTTAAGTTTGGCTGAATATGTTTCTCTGTTCAGAGTGAACTGTAACAAAATTTGATGTGTAGCTGCAGGTCTATCTCCATGTCTCCTTTTATCTTTTATTTTGCCCTTTATTTTATCTATACTTTGTGTTACTCATATAAGAGAAACCATCTGATATTTAAGCTCTGGTGTCTGATTTATTTCACTTAATATTATGGTTTCAAGGGGGACAGAGGGGAAGAGGGCATAAAAAAGAATCTAGGCGTGTCATGTCCCTGTACCAAACAGCCACAATGAAAGTAGTCATTATGCATAGCAAACATATACTACTAAGAAAATAAAGACTGCAACTGACCTCTTATAACCAGAAGCCAAGTCTCAGCCAATCAAAAGTGACCAACTGTTCAATCCATATTCAAATAAGACAGACCAAGCTGCAATTTCTCTTGATATAACCATAGCCTGTTTATGTGGTGTGGTGGAGCATTCTGAATTACTTTGTATCTAGACTGATGTCTAATTCAATAACTACAAATAAAAGTCAATACAAATCTGCAAAACTAAATTTGTTGTCCTTTTAACAGTGGTCTTCAGCATGTTGAACTAAAGGCAGGGGAAGGAAAACAGTAATGGACCTCAAAGGGCTAAAGATTAGTAACCAGTCCCTGAAAACCCTGAGACATGGTCCTCTTGGCACCTCATTGTCCTTTCATGGAAACAACCGTGCCACCTGTTGCCATGTCTCTGCCCCTACATCTTCGGGAGTACAGGAGATAACACTGATCATATCTTCAGGCTTAATGTTGAAGGGTAACTTTGTTACTACTTTGAGGAACTGCCAACAGTTTTCCAAATGGGTGTGCCATTTTCCACCTCTATCTGCAATACATGAGAATTCCAATCTCCCCACAGCCTCACCAGCTCTTGTTATTCCACACTAAAGAGCAGGAACATCATGGTGTCCGCCAACCAATCACTTCAGAAGTGTCTTAGCAGTCAGCTCCCAGTAATGGAGATCAGCAAATGAGCTATACAATGGAAAGAATCATGATAATGTAAAACTCTTGTTGAAAGAACAAGAGGCCATGAAATGTAGAAAAATCTCTTTATACACAAACCGCAACTCTCAAGAGGAATGGAAATAGGGGAGGGAAAAATTCAAGAACCAAGTGAAGATTCAAGATTTGGATCACAGCAAACCAAGAGACCAGACAGAGTAAACATACACCCTGAAGGAATGGCAGTCAGCTTTGAGACTTACAGTGAATGAGAACTGAGGGCAGATTTGAAGGTTGGTAATGACTAGACTGAAAAACATCAGTATAATAAAGGAGCCCAATGAGAATCATCCCAGGGCCAGGGAGAGAGCTCAGCAGCACATGCCTGCCTGGCAAGTCCAAGGTCCCAAGTTTGATCCTGACACCAAAAAAAAGAAAAAAGAATCATTCCAAAATATTGTAATCTCACATTGACCAGATACTTGAAATTACAGCGGTAATGAGAAAAGCCACTGAAATTTCTGAGAATCAGGGTTACATGGAAGAGAAAAAATTTTCAGAGAAATCAAGGATTTGAGAGAAATCCTTCAAATAACTCAAGATTCATTTTCTAGCCTGGTGAGAAATAATAGGTAACAAAGTACAATCTTTGTCAAGCTTCAATCTATCAGTTTTTGTCCAGTGATCTGATCCTGAGAAGAGCAGGAAACTCCTGTGGCACAACTTAAAGTGGTCCCCAAAGCCAGCTGACTGTATTAATTTGTGAGTGGAATAACAGAAAATCACTATCCCAATAGCCCATCACTTACTATTTTTAGATTACATAACGCACTGGCACTTAAAATTTTTTAGAAGATGGTTCCTGTAAGTGCATAGTAAATGATTATAGGACTTTTTGTTACTAAAATGTAATTCAATAGATGAATAGATGTGAAATTCTAATAATGACCTCATAAGGTAACACTAGATTTAACTCTTTGAGGAATTACTGACTGTTTCCCAAAGTGGCTGCACAGTTTTACATACCCACTAACAATGCGTGAGGATTGTAATTGTCCCACATCCTCTGTCAACTCTTGTTGTCTGTTTTTATTGTAACCATCCATGTGGCTATAAACTATCTCCCCGCTGTTCTGGTTAGCATTCCCCTAATGTGATGATTATACATCTTTCCATATTTTTATTGAACTTCATATATTTTCTTTGGAGAAGTATCTGTTCATGTTCTTTTTCCATTTTTTAAAGTGACAGGTAATTTTAAAGTAACTTTAAGGACTCAAATCGTCTTGTTTTTAAGTTGTGTGTATTCTCTAAAGAAACAGAACCAATACAATACTGTGATTATAAACAGGAATGTATTACATTGGTTTGCATGACCATAGAAACTAAAAGGTCCTGCAATGGCCGGAGAGGCAGTGAAGCAGATGACTGTTCAGTCCAAGACACTGGAAGCCTCAGAATAAAAGGGAGAAAACACAGTTCCAGTGTAAGACTAAATGCTTGAAACCCTGCAGGAGCGCAGCTAGTCCAAGTCCATGTTCAAAGACTGAAGAAGCTAGACTCTGATGTCCATGAGCAGCAGCAGCAGAAAAATTACCTGCCAGGAAGGAAGAGAACGTCCCCTTCCTTCTGCTTTTTGGTCCATCCAGGCCCCCAGCTGACTGGATGGTGGCATCCACAGTAAGGGCAGGTCTTCCATTCAGTCCACTGAACTACACTCCTGCCTTCTCTGGAAATGTGCTGGCCCACATACACTGTGCTTCACCAATTCTCTAGGCACTGCTCAGCCCAGTCAAGCTGACATTCAAATTTAACCATTACAAGTTGTAAGACCTCTTTACTGTCTAGAAGTCCATTATGCAAAAAGCGATTTGCGTATTCTTTTTCTGAGCCTGTGGACTGTGTTTTCACTTCCTTAGTGGGATAGTTTTAAATGGAAATGCTTTTAATTTATATAAAGTCCAATTTAATTCTTTTCTCATTTTTGTTTTTGGTGTCATATTTAGGAAACTGTTTTCTGATTTAATATCATAAAGATTTTATCCTTGTGTTTCTTCTAAGAGCTTTAGTACAAGCCTTTAGGTCTATGACCTATTTTGAGTTAAGTTTCATATGGTGTGAGGTAGGGGTTTATCTTCATTCTTTTGCTTGTGGGTGTCCAGTTGCTTCAGCACCATTTGTTGAAAGATTATTCTTTCCACCAGTGGTTTATCTTGACATCTTTGTAAAGTACTAGTTGGCTATAAATGTAAGGATTTATTTATGGCATCTCAATTCTAGTGCACTGATATGTCTGTCGTATGCCAGTGCTGCATTGTCTTGTTTATTGGTGCCTAAGAGAAAGCTTTGAAATTCAGGAAATATAACTCTTTGTTCTTCAAGACTATCCTGGCTATTCTGGGTCCCATATGAATTTTACAACCAAACTATCAATTTCTGCAGGAAGAGCCAGATGGAATTTTGAATCTGTAGATCAGTTTGGAGAATGTTGCCATTTTAAAAATATTAAGCCTCAGCGTCCCAGCTCTGATAGCTTCACTCGATAATCATTTATCATTAGTTGCCAACTACCTCGTGGAAGAATGCAAAGCTCAATGCCACAATTTTCTTTTCATCTAAATGTAGTCTACAGCATAGGAAAACAACGAAGGCAAGGCTGCATCCTATAAGCAGATTGTGGTGGCTGAATTTTCTTAGGAAGTTTAGGAAGCTTCTTTGAAAATCTTCAGATGTCTATCAATTTGGGGTTCTACTTATTTGTTTCAGTTCTCATCTGTGCCTGGTACAGTGCTAGTTGCTAGAGAAGCCAGTTTATAACACACTTGCTCCAGCTGCCCGTGGCAGCTCATTGATTCCAGTGCGACAGTGGTGAAGATTGAAGTGTGACTCTGTTGCAGTTCTTCAAACGTCAGATCCCTGTTACTGGTGTATTGCAGGTCAGTGCCTTTGTCTCCAAGAAGAAAACTTCTTTCCCTGGAAATGTCCTGGCTCTAGAGACAAACAGAAAGTTGCCTGGAGTGAGGAAGAACATGCCAGTGGCATAAAGATGTGAGTTTATTTGAAGGAGTGGGGAGCAGCTGCACCTGGCACATAGCAGAATCAGAAACCACCTGCTCTTCCCTGAGCTTTAATGTAGTCAGACTCCAAGATATAGAGGGTGTCAGTTTGGTTTGATTTGTACAAGTTATAGTTTCTTTTTTTTGCAGAGTTTTTTTTTTTTTTCGGTACTGGGGATCGAACTCAGGACCCTGCGCTTGCCTAGCAAGCGCTTATTCCACTGAGCTATATCCCCAGCCCCACAAGTTATAGTTTCTGACCCCATGAGATGCTGATTAGTATCTTGGACGTGGCAATGTCAATTTGTACAGTCATGGACCTCTTCTCCCTTGAGCAACTTTTACCCAAAAGTAAACCTCTCTGGGATTGTGGAATTCCAGAGAGCTTCTAAACAGATTTTGATCCTTTTGTTTCTCAGACATGTAGAAGACCTTGTGCAGAAGCCCTTTCTGTGTGACTCGGGCAAGAGACATGAGTGAGGATGTACCTTAGGCTGAGGTCTCAAAGAGACAAGAGGGAGCAAGGCCTTGTCCTGAGGTCACAGTCCCAGGCAGAAACCCCTCCTGGTCCTTCCACCCTAATAGAGGGTGTTCCTGACCAAGGAGCCCTAGCAGGACCTTCTCCGAGAGTTAGACGCATCTTCATGTCCTTGCTGCAAGACAGCAGCCCTAGTCACCACATCACACTGTGTGAACCAGTGCTATTTTTAAACCCTTCTTTTCTGTGCCCATTTCATCTGATGAGTGAAGAACTGCCATCATTTTAGCACTGAATAACATTCATTATTCATTATCTGTGGTGAAAGACCTATTTACAACCTGGGTACTCCTTCCAAAACCATGCTGAGGCGATCTTTTAATACCATGAGGCAACTGGCCCTGTTTTATACCTGCAGATGCAGGAAATAAATGAAGAACAGGATGGGAAGGACTCAGCTGGATACTCTTTAGAAACCTTTATGTAGTCAAGGAAGGCCCTGAGTCACTGCACAAGAAAGAACTTCCAGAATTACCTGAGGCTGTCACCCTAGCAGCTTGGGCTCAGTCTCAGTGTCTTAACATTGTCACTAAGTACAGGTAGTGACTTCGCAGAATAATAGAAAGTATTTAGCTTAGTGTGCTAAGTTCATTCACTGCCTTGAATGGGAGAAAATCGCAATCCTAGGAGGCCTCTAAGCAGGGACACATTTCACAGTTGAGAAGTTTCCTCTTGCCCTTTGCTGACATGGCACAAAACCATCTGTGATCTGCTACATGTGTGAGAGCTTCAAGAGCTCACCTTAGCAGATCAGAAGGAAAATGCCCTCCAGGGATCCCACCTGCTCAGCATGGGGAGCCCTGGAGGAGCCCTGGCTGCAGTTACCTATGGGCACTAATTTTAATGCTGGACCCACATCTGAGGTCTTTGATCAGGAGTCTAAACTACCCCAGGTCTCCTCTTTCCCTTACACATAAATAGCTGATGGAAGCTTTCATCCAGCCCAGAGCTCAGGTGCACACGCCTGGTGCTTTGTGGAGGAGCTGCACTCCCAAGTGTGCTGCAGGCATGCGGAGCACAGCAGGCGTAGCAGGTGCCCTCAAGCTGCTCTGATCTCTTGCCTGGGACAAGTCCGGTTGTAGAGGAGGCTTCGAACAACAGGGAAGTGACTCCCAGGAACCAAACCTGGGCTGCTCCAACAGAGCCTCTTCTCTTCAGACTGCTCCTGCACCTCAAAATAGCACATTCATCTGTCGACTTCCCGGACTTGATCTAACAATGAAGACACAGGTTTGAGCATCACACACTGTGTTCTTGTGTTTGCCAGCTTCATAAATAGTGCAGGAAGAAAGAGCTAGCAGAAAGACACACAGTTCCTCCTCTAGGCCTGTTTAGTCAAAGCTTCCTAACTGGCCTTTACCTCCATCTGCAGCTGAGCCTGACAGGGCTGTGGCTGCTCCCGTCCCCGTGGGCAAGGGGCCTTGGTGTGCACTTGCCCAGAGAAATCCCTCCTGGGAGCATGGTGCTGTCCCCTTGGCACAGCAGAGTGAGGACAGCAGAGAGGTGGCTGCTCTGTGAATGTTCTTGGAACCTGGAGGAACATGGATGGCTGAGGGTCCCTGCACAGAGAAGAACTGCAAGCAAGTGGGCAGATTGCAGGGAAAGACAAACCTATAAACCACAGATCAATAAAACGCATCAACTCCAATCTTTTGGCTGACAGTGATCCATAAGGTATAGGGTCCTTTGCTATCTGTGAAAGCTAAACTATGCAAGCCACAGGGTGGCCCAGGAAAGAGTCTACACAGGACAGGAGACACAATGATTTAAAATGTTTTTCTTTTGCATGTGGAGCATGTCTGTTTCCATGGGTTAGCAAATGAGTTTATTTGTGCCCACAATATAAAACACCAACATGCTTACTTTCATTTCCATGTCTAAAAATAAAACCCAAATATTAACACATACCTTTCATTAAGTCAGTTTCTTTTTTCTAAAATCATAGCTCTCAAGGGGATGTACTGAGTCCTCACTGTTTTACAGAAGCAATGCTGCTCCAGAGTGTTAGTCCCAGTTACATGCTTTCACTTACCACAGCTCACAGCAATTTAAAAATATTAACATTTGTTTTGACTGTTCAAGAGAAAAGAACCACGTTCACATTGTGTTGGTCAGGTTTTCATTGCTGTGACAAAAATACCCAATGCCCACAGTTTAAAGGTTTATTGTGTCTCACAGTGTTGTGATTCAGATTTAAAATATACCCCAAAGGTCTCTTGTATTTGGAAGGTCATTGGATACCGGGGTGCTATAGTTTCCAGTGGATCGATCCATTGATGGGTTCAGTGGCTCGTGTGCTACTAGGAGGGGATGCTTGGATGGAGGGATGAATCCCTGGGGATGTGATCTAGAAAAATGTATTCTTTTTTTAGACAGGTTCTCACTTTGTAGTTCAGGCTGGCCTTAAATTGATTATGTAGCTTATGTTGGCCTCAAATTTGCAATGATCCTCCTGTCTCAGCCCCCCAAGGGCTGGTATTGCAGGCATGCACCTCCATGCCTGGCTCTAGAAGGACATGTTCTTGCCCCTGGGTCTTCCTTTACCTCTATGTTTCCTGGCAAGCATGTGAGCAGCTTTTCTCTGCTATGACCTCCACCTATGCCTTTGCACAGACTGAGTCCACTGAAACTGTGAACCAAAATAAACTCCCCCTCCTTCAAGTTGCAGATGTTGGGTATTTTATCCCAGCAAAGGGAATGGGCCAAAAAAATGGTTGCAGAGGTTTCAGTCCATGGTTAGCTGGGTCCAGGAAAGGAGCATCATGGCAGAATGATGTGGCAAAGCAAAGCTGTTCTCTCCATAGCATCTGGATACCACAACAAGGGAATGTCACCAAAGAGATAAGAGACTATATGTAGTCCTCAAGGTCACCCTCCACAACCCACCCAGACACAGAAGTAAGCTTTACTAAATTCCTGGGCAGTTCCTAAGCCAATCAAGTTGACAGTCAACCTAAACTGTCATATATATATCTAGTATATTATTACAACATATTGCTATATTTCTTATTTTATTAACAGTTTGGCCCTTAATCTCTTACCATGCCTTAAATATAAATTAAACTAGATCATAAGCATTTCAGGCAGCCACTGGGGGTCTTGGAAGGCACTCCCTGGGGATAAGGAGCAATTATCATAATTCATCAAACCCTCAACACTATTTGACAGCCGTGTTTTAGACAAGCAGACAGGCTCCAAAGGCACATGGATAGAGAGCAGGACTGGATTTAGTGTGACCAATTTCGGCTGTGACTCTGAAGTCGGTCACATCGTCCCTTCGTCCTGGCCTTCTGGAGTGCTCCGTGCTGGGACACAGGGAGAAGCCGCTGAATCCTTGAATCCTGCTTGCCCCCTTGAGGAGGGCAGCTCTGGTGGTTTTCCTGTGCCCTGTCATTGTGGCTTGCACCTGGTGTCATTTAAATGAGTTCTGATCCTCTGACCACAAACAACAGGGTCAGCAAGCTCTGTGAGGGAGAAAATGTGTTACTTACCTGCTGGTGAAGCTCCAGTATCTACCGCAGAGGAAACATTTGTTAAATAAACAAATGAAATTGGTGCCCAGGACTTAATCATATCTGGGTGCTAAAAATGTGATGTAAATGCTTTTTGAGGTGACCCAATGCCAGACTCTACTTAACGGGTACTTCTCAGTGGGTGGGGTCGAACTGACCTCACTGGCTCTGTGGAAATCATAGAAACCAGGCACACAGGGAAACCTGTTGCACCTCTCCTCCCAGCCTGAGAAGTGGCAGCACCCAGGGACACAGAGCAGCCCTGGAGCTGGTGTCCTATGCCACTTGGGTTCCTGGAATCCTTCACTGAACTCCCAGCACCAAAGGTGATTTGGTCCTTTCGCTTCATAAAACATTAACATCCTCAGAACTTAGTCTGTCGGAGAAGCTTTTCTAACTCCAGGTTGCCAGGATGTGAAGACCTGCATTACCTGGAACTTCATATGCTGGAATCTACAAAGTGATCATGGTGAGAGGCCGGCCTGCGGGGGTGATTAAGCCATGAACATAGCGGTCTTGTGAATGGGACTGGGGCCTGTTTTACTCACTTTCTCATTGCTAGGACAAAATATCTGACACCCACAACTTGAAAAACAAAGTTATTTTGGCTCAAAGTTTTCACAGGCCTCACTCCATGGTCAGCTGGCTCCAAAGCAGGAAGGGCGTGGCAGAAAGGTCTGGTAGAGGACACCTGCTCCCGTCAGGACAGCCAGGAAGCTGAGAGTGAGGGCAGAAGCTGGAGAGGGAGATGCAATCTTCCAGGTCACACTCCCAGGGACCCGCCTTCCCTGAGCAGGCCCCACTTCCTGTCCGCACATTCAGCTACAGACTTATCAGTGGACTAATCCACTAAGGATTACAGTGTCCCCATAATCCAGTTACCTTCCAAACACATGAAGTTTTAGGAGTACATTCTAGAACTAAACCACACCAGTGTACTTGAACCAAATACCTGAGAGGGCCCCTTCACCTTTCTAGCATGTGAAGACACAGCCAGAAAGTGCTCTCTGTGAAACAGAAAATGAACCCTCATCGAACACTAACTTTGTCTGTCCTTGATCTTGGACTTCCTGACCTCCAGAAGTGTGACCAATAAAGTTCTTTGTTGAAGCCACCCAGCCTCAGGTACTTTGTTCCAGCAGAATAAATATACAAAGATACAGGTGGATCAAACTCCCCCAAAGAAGAGTTGGAGGAAGGCAGGGCCAGGATCCAGCCACCTGCTTCTTTCCTCCACTTGGAAGGGAGAGCCTGTCTCAAAATAAAAAATAATAAAGGATTGGTGATACAGCTCAAGTGTGAAGGCCCTGGGCTCATTCCCCACTATCCAAAAAAAAAAAAAAAAAAAAAAAAAAAATCCCAGGTTATAAATAACTGTCATGCTGACTCAAGATCAGAAATAGCATTCTATATGTGTGAATCATCTGGCTTATCAGGCACACCCACTAGATCAAGGATTTTACTATTAATGTTATCGTGACTCAGCAGAGGGACATGGTTCCTGCTCTGGCAACTATCAAAGAGCTCTCCTTTGGGGAAGGATTTTCAGGGAAGGGACCTCCTACCGGTCCCTGAGATACGATCTTCCCCTCCCTCCATCTCACCTGTGTCCCCCGGGGTGACCAGACAACTGCCCAAGGGCTCTCACAGTCTCCTCCCTCATGACCAGTGGACTCCCAGGACCAACATAATTGTATGATTGCCTTTTTCTCAGGTGAAGAAACAGAGCCTCCTCTGTTCACAGGCAGCAGAGCCTCGACTACAGTCAGTAACTTCCGGCTCCAGACCAAAGCCTATCTCCTGCCTCACCAGCCTGAACAGCAATGTTTTTCTTTTAGGATAAAATCCTGATTAGTTCCTCTTCTATCCACAGCATCACAGAGTAGAACATAATGAGAAGGGGAATGAAAAGCTGCCTAGTCCTGACTCAGTGACGGATTGGTGGTTTCCTTGCATGGGCTCATTTTTGGGGTCACTGTTTCTCTGTGCATCCTGCTAGCCTGGAATTTGGCCAGGTGTGGCCTGGTTATCAGGTCTCCTGTTCTTGGCACCTAGGGCACGGGGCCTCCATATCCCAGGCAGAGAAGCCTCCTGGATTCTGTTTGGGGCTGGGGATAGATGTTTTGTCCCAAGGAAAACATGTCTGAGCACCAGCCTCACTGCTTCGTGCTCTGGGACTTCCAGGCAATTCATTTGGGTCCATTCTTATGAACCACTGTTTCTGAGCCCTTTCTGGCTCACTGAGTGGTAAATAGGGAGGAAATGACCAAGGCTGGATGTGGAGATCTCTGTGAGCTGGGGTCACATTTCATGGTAGTCCAGATGAGCACGACAGAGATCTCTGCTACCTGTAAACAACATCCCCAGTTGCTGGCCTCCCAGACAGTGACCTGTGACCTGCCAAGCACGAAGCTGCCAGCATTTGCAGTCGAGCGTAAACCAGCCAGGCCGGGAGGAGGCAAGACATATCTACTTGAAATTCTGTCCAGCTTAATATACAAAGTGTGGTCACAATGTGTGTTCAAAGTTCCAAGACATCGTCTTAATCTATTTTCTGTTGCTGTAACAGAGTACCTGGGCGTAAGTAATTTATTTTTAAAAGGTGGTTGATTTGGGCTCCTGATTCAGAAGTCTGGGAAGTCTGAAACCAAGTGGCCACATATGAAGGTCTCAGGCTACTTTGACTCAGGATAGAAAGCAAAAAGACACATGAGTGTGTGCAAAGTAAACAAAACCTGAGGAACCACTGTATTCTACAATAACACAATCTCTTGGTAACTAATTCTGTCCTGTGACAGTGAGAGCTCCCGCATGACAGGGCCACTAATCCATTCCTGAAGGCCCGCTCCTGTGAACCAAACACTTCCCAGGAGGCCCCACCTCTCACCTCTGCTACCTTGAGGAATTAGGGTTGCAGCACATGAATTTCTGGGATGCATACTCAAACCACCACAGCTATAAATCAGAGAAATGTCAAGATCTGTGAAGGGCTTGACATTTTCACCAATAAGTTAGCCTGACCTGGTTTCATGGCTGCTGGCAGAAGAGATGAGACCTCTGGTCCAGAGACAACAAATGCCACAGCACAGTGAAAAGCATTCACATGCGGTTCCCTTGCCTCACCATAGCTCATGGGAGTACTATGGAGGTGGGGTGCTACAGCGCCGGAGCCCTGTGCTTAGGAAACCCCCAATCTTCTCAGGGGACTGCTAGGAAAAAACCTGCTTATTGCTCTGAGAGGAGACTTCATTGTTATTTTACTGATGAGGAAACAAATGTGCCTTTTGTCCCGGAGAAAGACACTTAATCTAACTTTGAAGTTTGTTCTCAACTAACATCTCTGAAAACCTGCCGAGAATAGAAGTCCTCAGTGCCCCTGCTGCCAAGACAATGAGCAGAATTGCAGGGTTGGGGTTGCTAACTGGAGAAGTGAAGAATTGGGACTGCTGACTGGGAAATGGAAGAATTGCCTCACAGGGAGATATGGAAATCTACAAAGAAGAAGCTATAAATGAAGGAAGACCTCACCTAACTGAAACAAGAGGACTTCCCAGGTTATTGAAGACACAAGCTGTGACATTTTCCCCCAGCATTTTCCCTGTCTGATGCTGTTTAACGTTATGTCAGTAACCTATGTGTAGAGATTTCCTGTGCACATGTCAGGGAAGGCAGTACCGCCCAAAGGCTCTAGGTGCGACCATGGGATCTGCTCAAGGGGCATCATTTCTTAAAAGTGACTCAAAGGTTAATAGTTCAGTGAAGTAGATGGAGACCTGGCAAGAAAATTCTCTAGGACAGAGATCACTGGGGCCTCCTTCACGCTTCCTCAGGCCAAAAAGGGGGAAGGACTGAGCTTCAGATGCTCTGGCAGTGACAGAAGCAACAGTTCCCTGTGTTCACAGCGAGCCTGGGCCCAGGATGCTAATATTCATGACCCTACTTCATAAGGCTGAACCTCCTTATGAAATCACAAGGAGGAAAGTGGAGGATTCTGCTTCTTTTGGCTTTGAGAACATTGTGCGACTCAGGAAATTCTGTCTCTTCCATAAGGAGGAGAGAAACCAACAGAACATCACGTTCCCTTCACACTCAGAGGATTGTGCCTTTCTGGGGTCTGTGTACCCAGTGTGATGCCAGGAGGTACAAGAAGCCACAGCATACAAATGTTCCATATCCACGGAGCACCACTTTTTATTCATCCATTCATTCACTTGTTCAGTCATAAGTTTATTTGCTCATTTAATAATGATCTAACTCAACCTGCCGTAAGTCCATGTCAGTTAAATTATAGGTCTATAGTATATGAACATAAATATTTTGGAGTAAAATGAAATAGTCACATGTATATTTTTCATATACTTGCAGATTCTAAAATATTGGCTACTCTTTCATTCCTTCACCGCACAAGGCACAGTTCTAGGCAGACAAAGACATGAGTAAGATAATGTAAAGGAAGGAGGTGTGCTGCATAGCAAATAAAACCGGGCGATTGAGTAGTGACTGGAGGAAGGGACAGCGGAACTGAAGGGGATGGCTGCAGAGAAGGTGGTATTTGAGCGGCAATCTGAAAACAAGAAGCAATGAGATGTGAGATGACCTGGGCATGGAGTACAAGGGTCCCAGGGCTTGGAGTGTTCCAAGGCCAGAGAGGCGGGCTTTGGAGTTAAGAGTATTGTGAGGAAGCAAGAAATGGCAACAGAAAAGAATGCAGAATCCAGAATGGAAACAGAAAAGAATCCAGCTGTTGCAAAAAAAAAAAAAAAAAAACCCAAGGGTGATGGAAAGCCATGGAACAGCTTTCACTGATGGAGCTATTTGATCTGATTTAAGCTGTGAATACCACCCTGGGCAGGGAGACTGGGTCAGAGATCATTAGTGTCTTGCACACACTCTGTTCCAGCATTAGAGGTACCTGGATGAGAAGGTGAAAGACAAGACCAAGCTTACTTTGATCAGTCTGGAGGTCCAAATAGGAAAACATCGCCAACTTGCATGTGAAGTACATGAAGTGAAGTAAAGATGTTTTAGACGTTGATAAAAGGATGAGCGGATGTCCTGACAGTACATCGTCAACCTCCAGGTCCCTCGTGGGCTCTGGGTGATATGCCTTGAAGTGGGAGCCTCAAGAAAAAGGCCAAAACGTTAGCCATCTGCCTACAGATGCCTCCTCCTCTCCTACCGCAACCCAAGAACTTCAGGTTGGAAGACCCACAGGTCCTTCCCACTAAATCCAAGTGTCCGAATACATGACAGATTGTGGGTAGAAGCTGGCAAAAAGGAAAAGAACCAGCCAAGCACATCACTGCCATGGAGAATTCTTTGAGACTTACTATGTGTACAGCGTGAGAGATAAAGGACCTGCCTCGTCCTCCCGGAACATGAGGCCTGGACAGACAGGCAGGACAGAGACTCCCTGAAATGACATCACGGGCTGCTACTGCCCCCTCCTCCAGATGACAGAGGCTGAGCTCAGCACTTTTGGGGTGGCCTCATCAATGCAGTCAGCATAGCCAAGGGTCAGGGTCACGGTGTGGAGCTCAGCCAGAGCCTGGCTTCCCCACAAGCACTGACCCCCACAGACATGTTAGAGAGGACCCATGGAGCCCTCCCAAGGGCCAAGGCCTTGCTGTGAGTGTGGACACCACTGACTCCTCTGTGGCTGCCCAGGCTGCAGCTCCCAGCCCAGCAGGCCAGCCAGGCCCAGCAAAGGTGCAGGCCCGGCCTCCATCTGTGTCAACTAAGTCCAAGCATTGATCTCTCCCTAATGTGTTTCTCATTGTTCTCTCTCTAATGAGCCGTTTCCAGCCTAACAAAGGGCCTAAATTATGATTTTACTTCTCCAGGAAAATCACACACAGTTAATGAGTACACTGAGGCATGTCCAGCCTTCCTGAGTAATACCCCCAGCAAGGAGGCTGAATCACTGCAGGTTCGTGGGTCCAAAACACGGCTGAGTTGCCAACAGAATGGACCAGCCACTGACAATCTTAAGTTCTCAACTGCTTGGTCCCTGGGTGGGCCGTGATTTGCGGTTGCCATCAATAAAAACCCATTCTGGTTAGGTGACACAGAACAGGAATGCGTCTGGAGGGTATAACTCCCAGAATCAAAGGGAAGGCTCAGAGAGTGGCCTGAACAAAGGCAGGCCAAGTAGCTGCCAGAACAGCCAAGTTCACAACCACAGCAAGTCCGGTATCAACACCAGGACCACTGCTACTGCAGCCTCAGTGCTGCCGCTCCTGCCACCCCTGCTCTCTACCTCCCCCAACTCCAGAGGAGAGGGGGCATCTGCTTGTGCCAAGAGTATCCCAGACCCTGATTCCTGTTGCACAAACATAAATTGGGCCTGGAGACGTTGAGTTGCCTTAAAAAAATAATGAATGCCTATCGCCGTCACTGAGTGCTGTAGTGATACTGGCCAAAACGTTGTAACAGCTCTGAGCTCCAAATGTGTCCTTAATGAGCGTTCATTACACTGAAATGATGAGTTTTTAAAATATAAACTACGAGGAGGCCATCTGCTTCTGACATTAGGAGAAATGCACGTAGGCCTAAGTGGCCTGCAGTGGGAAGGCCAGCTGCCACTGCAGGCAGGAGGGGGACCTCGGGCTGGGGGCATTGAGTCACAGGTGCCACACAGCCAGGCCAAGGACACTGACTACAGCAGCCAGCAAGCACAGATCTTTAAGAAACTGGGATCAGGATGTTCAAGAATTAAGTCATCAGATGGGAAATTTTAGTAGCAAACTGAAAAGTATTTTTAAAAAACCAAATGGATGAATGCAGTAATTGTAACTGAAATCAGTGGGTGATCCTGCAGTACATTACTCTTTTAAGAGTCACTCAAGAATAGCAAATATCGGGCTGGGGATATAGCTCAGTGGAATAAGCGCTTGCCTAGCAAGCACAGGGTCCTGAGTTCGATCCCCAGTACCACACAAAAAAAAAACAAAAACAAAGAATAGCAAATAAAGTGATCCAGATTGAAGCACACAGAGAGATGGAGAAGGTACAGAAGAAAACATAAAAGACATATTGAACGTAGGAAAAATTGCATAACATACATGCAAGTGGAATCCCGAAAGGAGAGGTGCAAATTACCAGGACACAAGCAATATTTAAAGAGATGTTTAAAACATTAAAAACATCAAGCTATATATTCAAGAATAGAAAACCCAGGGGAAAAATATAAATAAAACTTAGGCACATTATAGCAGAAGCACTAAAAACAGAGAAAATCTTCAAAGAAACCACTTTTTGCACATTACCTTCAAAGAGCAACAGTAGGACTGACCTCTACTTTTGAAATACTAAAAACCAAAAGACATGAAATCATTGCTTCAAAGTGCTGATTGAAAAATAACTTTTAATTCTTCAAACGCTAAAGTGAGCTCCACAGGCCAAGGATATAGCTCAGCGGTACTGCACCTGCCTGGCAAGTGCAAGGTCGTGAGTTTGATTCCCATTACCAAAAAAAATTAAATTTAAATTTTTTTTAAAAAGTGAATTTCAAATATTTTCAGATAACAAAGGCTAAGAAAACTTGTTGCCAGCACTCACATACTAAAGAATGTTCCTTAGACAGAAAGAAAATGATTTCAATTAGAAGCGTGGGAATCCAGGAAAAAATTAAGAACCCTAGAAAGTATGTATAATAGCAGAAATTAATTAATAAACCTAAATTAATATTTACCAGATAAGAAATAATGATATTAATATATTATAGAGTTTTAAGTAATTAAGTTACAGAGCAATAATTGTACCTATGGGAGTAGAAAATGAATTAAAATGTCCTGAAGTCCTTAAATTCTCTGAGAAGTCCTAAAAGAACTAATTCACATTATAGTTTGTTAAGCCAAGGACACATGTTGTAATTTCTAGAATGAAAACAGTAAATTCTAATAATCTAACAGATGAGAAAATAAAGAACAGTTAGAAAATAACACAGAAAAGAAAATAGGGCAGGAATCACTTGTAAGTAAGACGTAATAATGTGGTAGATTTAAACAAAAAAAAAATGCCAGTAACATTAATGATGATAGTAATAAATATAAAGGCACTAAACAAATCTATTAAAAGATATAGTTTGTTATAATTGATTTAAAAAGAAATAACTGTATGTAAAAGATAACTCCTTAAACATAAGAATGAAGGAAATTTGAAAATTACATCCACAGCCCTTTTTATTTTTTATTCTGAGACAGAGTCTTGCTACATTGCCCAAGCTGGGCTCCGGCTTGCAGTCTTCCTGTCTCAGCCTCCCAAGTAGCTGGGATTACAGGTAGGTGCCACCACACCCAGCCAGATCCCTGTTTTTATAATTTACCTGGAAAGAACATTGCTGACCTCTAAATAAAAGTTAGTAATTCGTCCTTGAATATCAATTAGCCACTTAGCATACACCTGTTTACATTGCCTCCTAAAAATTCACACGGAAAAGTCCAACCTTCAGACTAGGCGTCGCACCTTCCCTTCCTTAGCACTCTCATCTGACCCTCCTGTTCCTGACCTTTTTATTCTGTAAATTTTCTAAGCCTTGGCCCAAATCACTATGGAGGTTCTACAGAAGTGATCACTTTCTGCCTGGGTCCTGGTAGGAAATGTGGGTTTCCAGTCCACCAGTGGTTGCACATATAACCCCCCCCCACACGGGGGTGCCCTCCCTTCTTCCCACTCACTCACTGTTCCCTGGTCTCTCCCTTTGGGTCACTTTGCAGCCCTGCCCTTTGGTTTGACCCCAAGATCCTGAGTTAACCGAATTCTAATTCCTTCTCAAGAGCGGCATCCCAAACCCTCTAAGCTTTTTTTTCTCCCCTCTCCTCTTAGCTCCTAGCTTGCTGCCAGCTTGTTCAACTCATTAAGCAATCAAGTTCAACCCATCAAGCAATCATCTTTATGGCAGCTAGTTTGAGAAGCTGTCACTGGCCACAGCTGACATAATTTGAGAACCAAAAGGCATAATGATTATTACTGATTAAAATATATATAAAAACCCATGAGTTCGTCATAATGAGAAAGACGGTAAACTAAAGAAGAAAAAATGTAAAACAAATGCCTTATTTACCAGTAGTGGAGGTGGCTGCTGTAACATCTCCTTTTTTCTGAGCACTGGTAATTAAAGGGAAAGAATAAGCTATTTTCTACCTTCTTCACAGGAACTGTACTTCCGAGTAGTAAGCAAATAGCCCAGTTCATGAAGGAAAGCCCTGTGTTAAAGAAGAACATATCTGACAGAGGTAGAAGGATGGAGAGAATGTAAAAATCACCACTTGAAAATTCCTGACATAGTTAATTTCACCAATGACTTATGAACAGTGACCCCATACAGGAAGCACTTTCACATGACACCAAAGAGTCAGCCTCCAGCTTGCTTGCTAGGCACAGGGAGGAGATCCAGCTTTCTGCAAGAGAGACTGGACTGCCCTCCCTATAACCCAGTGGTCAAGCACAGCATCATCAGGAACAGACCGTCAGTACGGCTGGCCTCCTGTTGCTGGTACAGCACGACATACACAGATTCACCTATGAAGTTTTATTGCCAGAAATAAATTTAATTTGCATCCATTCACCCCCACCCCCTGCCCTGGCCTAACATCCAGGTTACAGGACAGGAAGGACAGAGCAGCAAGTTGAATTTGTTCCAGCACCGCTGAACAATTCTCCTCTTTTAATAAAGTTAACATTATCTGAGAGGGGTGAAGCTGAATTCGTCTTTGTCTAAAAAGTCCCATTCTTGTGGTTCTTTTTTATTTTTATTAAAGCAAAAACAATATCACTGGGTATTTTGAGGCTAGAAACCCCATTCATTGATCTTATTGATATTTACTGAGAGCCTGGCTGTTTACCAGGTGTTATTCTACCTGCCGGTTATGCACCTGTGACTAAGCAAAGTACCAGAGCTTATGAAGTTTACTTTCCAGTGAAGAAGACAGGCAACAAGGATGCAAACAAGAACGTGTCGGGTACTAGGAAGAAACATCAGGGGTCAAGGACAGAATGTGGGTAGGAACGTTGCTCTAGAAAAACTGGTAACTGCATGTAGTGGCACATGCCCATAATCCTAGCACTCAGGAGGCTGAGGCGGGAGGATCAGTGCAAGTTTAGGGCCAGCCTGGGCTCCAAAGTGAGACCCTGTCTCAAAGAAACAAAAAGAAAAGAAGAGAAGAGAAAAGGAAAGGAAAGGAAAGGAAAGGAAAGGAAAGGAAAGGAAAGGAAAGGAAAGGAAAGGAAAGGAAAGGAAAGGAAAGAAGAGGTGTTCACAGGAGGCAGCAGGCCCTAAGGAAGCAAGCATCTGAGCCATGTGACTATTTGGGGCCAAGCACTTTAGGCAGAGGTGACGGAAAGTGAAAAGGCTCTACAACGGTCACATACGGGGCATGCTCCAGGGATAGCACAGAAGCCGGTGAGGTTAAGCCAGTGCTGAGGAAGAAGGAAGAGTGGTAATAAATGAAATATGGGAGAAAGCCAGAGACTGGTGTAAGGGGTGTCCTTAGAGCCTGGCACTGGCATGTAAGTGAGGACTGCGGAGAGGAGTGGCATCGATTTGACCGGCCTGCATGGAATATGGAGTGGCAGACCAGGAAGACTGAGGGCCCGAGAAGCAGAGAGACCAGGCTATGTCCCAGGCAAGCGCCTTGGACTGGCGCATCGGTGATTGGCTTCTATCCCCCGCGCCGTGGGAGGAAAAGTTAAGTTTTTAAAACTCAGTATCATTAAAAAAACAAAATAAAAAGGACGTGGGGAGGTGTGGAGCAAACCGCCCTGAATTGAAAGAGACCTACGAAATATAGCTATGACTGCTTCTTATGTAGATCGCAGTGGGAAGAAGCTTACGTCAAACATGAGGACAACCTCCAATGTGAGCATGTATCAGGTACTGGGGGATATTAGAGAATCGTGGTTCATCTCACGCATGACAATAAGACGCTATGATTGAGTGGCCAAGGTCATTTTCTGAGGTACCTCTGGAGTGATGACCAGACCTTAAGTTACTTCAGCCAAGAGCAGGTAGATGAGGCAAACACGGCACAAAGCTAGGGGCCGCGGGTGTAAGGGTACCCATTCTCTCCCGGTTCCTGTGCACTGATACAATTTTTCTTTGCATAAGAACGACAGCAACAAATCACTAGTACGGCCGCATCGCTGAGCGCTAGAGGCGCGGTGAGCAGGAGAGGGGATGAATTAAAGCCCTCAGCTCCCGACTCCACGCGCGGTCTCTAATCACTAGTCATTAATGATTATTTCCCAGCGCCCTGCCCTATCCTTTCACTGAAAGGCAGAGTACAGCACGTATATTAACAATTAAAGGACAAGAATAAAGCTCCGCTGCTGCAGGCTTTTAAAACGCACACGGCTGGATTAGGGTGGAAAGCCGCATCCGGGCGTGTGGCTCTGCAACCCGAGGTTCTTTTTTTTTTTTTTTTTTTTTTTTTTTTTTA
>PVLD010025486.1:0-23659 GCA_004027595.1 Dinomys branickii
CATTTAAACCAGCTATTCCTCTTCTGGGTATTTTCCCAGAAGATCTGAAAACATCATATCACTCTGATATATGTGCACCCATGTTTATAGCAGCACAATTTGTAATAGCTAAAATGTGGAAGCAACCCAAGTGCCCATCCACAGAAGACTGGATTAAAAAATTGTGGCATTTTTATATAATGGAATATTGTTCAGCTATCAAGAAAGACAGTTTTGGGGACTTTGTAGGCAAGTGGACAAAACTGGAGTCCATACTCATAAGTGAAATAAATCAGCGATACATGTGCAGGCAACATATTGTATCACTGGTGTAAGAACCCGAGGGTGGGAATATAAACTAAGAGACATGAAGGAAATCTGTTCAAAAACAGAGAACAGATGGGACAAAGGAAAGGAGAAAAGAAAAAGACAAAAATGTATGTATGTATATATGAATATACATATATGCAGGAGGGCTAACATGGTTCTACTATTGTATTATATCACTTAATGCTAAGCAATAATCGATGACAGGATATTAGATTAATCTTGTATGTCTGTATGTGTTATCCTGAACACACACTTCCAAGATATCAATATGTAAAGCAGCAGCTAGTGGTGTTTTTTTTGTTGTTGATGTTGTTGCTGTTGTTGTTGTTTGCCTGTTTTGTTTCTTGTCTTTGGATTTTTGGTTTTTGTGTTTTTTCTGTTGTTGAGAGGATTAATTGTCTGACTAAATTTGTATGTCTGTATATGGGTTCATACATTTACAATTCGAAGATATCAATGGATAAAGCAATAACCACTGTTGAGACCATATCACCTGGTCTATAGATTAGTTGTGATTGTACTATTTTTTATGATAATTGGTGTCTGTTTGTCAATATGTTTTTGTACTTTTATGTTTTTAAAATTAAAAAAAAAAAAAAGATGGTTTCCCCTTATATAAGTCTCACATACTGAATTGAGTAAGATCTCTAATTAGCGTCACAAAGAAAGAAGACCAAACATTCCAATAATACTGGCTGATTCTAGCTTGGACAGCCCTCAGGAGCCAAGCCAGCTTTTTCATGACATATGTACACCTTGTGTGTCTTGTTCTCCCAGGGTCTAGGACTGACCCCCAGATTTCAACAACAGTAAAATTCCTGGTATTACGAAGTGCACTGTTTCATTGCCCATGACCCCACCACTAAAAACCAACATACTATATGTTAGTAAGGGTATCTTTGTGCCAGTGGAGTAGATCTGAACACTATAATATTTGTGTCTGAAAAAATGAAAATTTACATGACAAGTAGTATGGGTAAAACATTTCTAAATATCTTAAACTCCTCTGAGCTGTACTTGCCAGAGCAAGCCCCTAGGAATCAGAACCCACATTGTACTCTCCCTCAGTTTTCAAGTTTATGAAGTAAGGCTGTTTGAATTGGATAATTCCCTGAAATTCCTTCCAGTCTGCAGTTTTTAAGAGTGTGTGATTTAATATCATGAGGCAAGTCAAGTCACCATGAGCTTGTAAATGCCCCTTTGAAGAAGGTGTGATCCACATGTGGTAGGCCATCTTTTTCACCAGTAGAGGCTAAACAGCCTGTCCTCCTGTAGTTTTGATGTGTCTTACCCAAGGACTTCAAACCAATGGTTAACGTAATCCAACAGGATTTTTATCCTGGAATATTTCCACTCATTGAGATTTTTAAGGAGTTAATATCACATGGTGCAATCATTAAAAGTAATCCAGTATTTTTCCCCTACCTAATTGGAAAAGGTAAAGGAAGTAGCTTTACTTCAAGTTTGTGAAAACATTACCTGTTCTAGTTCAAGGAACTTCCTCCCAGAAAGAAAAAGAGGCTGTAGATATCAGAATGTTTTATCCAGCTTTCCACTCCCAGCCCTGATCTCCCGCTTCTTTCTATCCCACTCTGCAGGGACTGGGGAGGATTTCGCATTCCACAAGGTCTGTCTGCTTTTGCAGCTAAGACTCACCTTTCTCTCTCAGGTTCATACGTTGGCGGTTATAGGCATTTATTATGTTTCCGTCTTTTTGCTCTTTAGAAGTCTTCCTGCTTGCTCATTTGGAAAAAGTGCGGAACAAATATTCAGTCTGTCCCTGATGTCTCATACTGTCATAAATAGTGCCCTGTTCCCAGCGTAAGGGGGTGAAACATTAAAGGAGTTCACTGCTTTCATCTGACATTCCTTTAGCAGATTAGTTGGCATGTTCAGAAGATGAAGGCAAATTTAATCCAGAAAAGTATAAAGTTCACGACCAGTATGAGCAAATAACTGGAAAAAAAAATCCTTTAAAAGGCTAAGAAAAAAATTTCAAGGCTATTTCAAACACGTGGTCATCTTTTGAAATGTCAAATTCCACTCACTGAACCTCATTCTGTTGTTTTTACCACTCTTGTATTTTTCTAACTTTATACTTATTCTATTTTAAAACAGTGAAATCCCATCCCCCTGCTTTCTTGAAAAGCCAAACATAACATGAAAATACCACAAAACATTAGGTGGGTAAAATGCAAACAGATTGTGACGAATCATACTGTCTGGTTTATGACTGCCTTTGAAACACTTGTGTTCAGAGCTTTTGATTCCCTCCCTTAAACATGAAAGAAAAGGTTTTATTTTATAATGCTACTGCCACTTGGTCAGAAAAAACAAAAAGGCTCCTGGTTTTCGTTGAGTGAGTTTATCTTGTACTTGACAATATAAATGTGTCTATTGATTGCAAAAGGTCAGGAGGTTTCAGAGTTATATAAATGGTTTCAAAATTACAAATTTAAAACTAGAAGTTACATCTCAGTAGTTTAAGGTTTTCTGGTAATGTAATTGAAGCCTATACACAGTTTAACACAGTAGTTAAAATATCTTCTCAGGAGCTTTGGAATCAAAAAACCAAGATTCTGATTCCAGCTTTGGATCTGCCTAGTTATGGGACGTTGAAGTTGTACTCGTACTTCCTGTGAATCTGTTTTCCTCTCTCTGAGTATAACAAAAGTATTTCCACTGTCTTCTTTCATTCACTTCAGTTAGATTCATGAATTTTCCATTGCTGTTGAATGAGAACTTTCCTTTGATATAGAAATCTTGGTTTAATGTACTCTTCCTAAGATAGAGAGTAGTTTTCTGCTGTCTTTGTATTTGATGTCTCTGCATGATATTATATTAATTCCAGGTGTTCTTGTGTGTGTAGGAAAAGATTCTTTTGTGGCTTCTTCAGTTCATGCAAGAACAAGGCATCTCCCTGGATGAAGTAGACCAAGATGGCAACAGTGCTGTGCACATAGCCTCACAGCAGGGGTACCTCGGGTGCATACAGGTACACAGCCCTGCAGCTCTGCGGGAAGCGAGGACTGTATCAAGTAATAAAACAAAAAATAAGCATTTGTTCATCACGAGAATGCCTGGATTAAATCACCTTTTGTAATATAGCAGACATTAGAAATTTTAATGATATATTTGTATTTTTAAAAATCTATACAAATGAAGGCCTATGCAGCCCTGAGAGTCTTGCCTTCAGTATCAGCAGTGTGGAAAGGGACTTTGCCTGCTCTCCCAACCTTATCCTAAAGGCCCAGTGCTGAGGACAGTAGTTGTGAAGTAGGCCACATTCTCAAGTCGGCAGGGAAACCACCACCAGACGGACATCTTTCAGTCTCTCCAGGGTAGACTGTTGTTACCCTCATTAGTACATCTTTACCCCCCAGGTATACGAAAAACAAAACATTTTCTAGGAATGGATCAGATGAATTCTTCATAGTAGATGTCATTTCCCATCTTGTCTGTAGTAGGTCTGAGCTTCTCAAATGCATCCAGGAAAGCCAAGCGCTAGGTGGGGAAGAAGGTAGATCTTGCTGCCCTCAGGCCTTGAGCAAATGAGGCAGGCCCTGCTTGGCCAGCTGTTCCACCCGGGAGCCTAGTGTACCTTCTCAGCGTCCTTTTTTCTGTATGTGCAGTCACTGCACCAGAGCTTATGAGCTGTTCCCCAAGATTGTAGGCTTCCTGCAGGAAGAGGAAACAGCATCTCGTCTGTCACCCAGATGCAAAGTTGCACAAGTCTGAGCTAACGCTGGTGCCACCATCAGAATAGCACACGATGGGGGAGGCCAGCAGTGGTCCCCAGGAGTTTGGGGGTAGTGCACATGACCGCATTGTCAACCCTTCCCTTCAAAACACTGAAGACCCTCAGAGCAAGAAGAGAAGGGTCAGTCAGGTGAGCAGAGTCCAAACTAAACACTGAAGAGGAGAAAATGAAGTCACTTTAGGTGCGACTTGAAATTTTATTTTTGATAAAAAATGTAGTTAGCAGAATCAGGCCAATCAAAGCATTCTTATTGAAAATGTCCCAATATTTATGGATTTGTTCCCACATCTCAGGGAAAAGAAAATTCACAGCATATGCTTGAAGGCTATTAGTATAGAAGTACTTGTAATCTCAGTGATGTCATACAGTCCACATATTTTGTGTGTGTAACACATTTCCCATCCCTACAAAGCAATATTGCCCTTGGCTAGTATGTGTTGTTTCCTTTGTTGCCAACCCAGTGTGCTCATTCATGCAGCAGTACTGAGGTCCTGTTGTGTACAAGGTAGAATACCCAAAACAGAAAACCTCCCAATGAAAACTAGCTGTCTAAGAAGATAGGGAGCAATCAGGAAATAGGAGAATACATAAAAGACTGATGTGAGTGCAGAGATAGCAGTAGAAAGTGCTCTGTTCACTCAAACTTTAAGAGCTATCTCAGTAGGAAATATTCGGAGTACATATATCTGAATGTTTTCCCATTATGTTGGCAAAGCATGCATCTTCTAATTTAAGGCACCAACTTTTAAAAGGAATGATAAGAAATTAGAAAGTATGGAAAGGAGAAACATTTAAGTTCTTACCAGGATCCACAGAAAGATTAAAAGAACAGCATTATTTCTTGTGGAAGAGCGATAATTAACATAGAAATTGTAATTTTCCATTTACCAAACACCTCAATATTTAATAGTCTTGAAATAATAATCAGCTAATATGTGACTGAAAGCCAAAAAGACAGTTGATATCACTAAATCTATTTAAGATTTTTAGCTATTTCCTTTTCTAACATGTGAAGAGTGGCAATCTCTCCTTCCAGAGCATTCGTCACTCCGCTTAACACAAATGACATTTTTGGCACCGGATAACCCTAGGAAAGGGTCTATCCACTGGATGTGAGGTTTAAAATATTAAAATCAAAAGAGACTGAGAGTGAACAAGGGGCTTCATGAGGTGAGGAGGGGATGGAGTAAGGAAAACAGTGCAAAGAAAACTGGAGGGCAGCATTAAGGGGGCAATGCCAGCATGTGTTCACACTGGTCCCTCTGAGCTCTCAGGTCAGTGCTGACGGAGCCCCAGGCGACCCTGTGAGGGAGGTGGCGAGGGTGCATGGTCAATAGACCTTTTGTGATGAGTGGTCATAAACCAAAAGGATAATGAGCTCCTTAATGACCTCTGATCTACATAATCTAGTCTAAGTATTTAAATACAAGCATTGTTTATGGAAAACAATCATTACTACCAAAATTAACCTCAGAATACGCAGTTTCGTTATGATATTTCATCAGATTGTGGTTGATCAGTAGTGATGTAAACAGATTTTTGTGGAATCTTAAGACATCTCACATAAATACAAAATAGTTTCAATGTTTTTAAATTACTGATTTCAGTCATTCTCCATCAAATCTCCCTCTCCTCTACTTATGGCCAGATTCTACGACCTTGTACATGCCTTTGTCTATTAAAATTTACTCCAAAGCAATTTAAAATTTCAGTCTTATTTCTGGTCTAAAGCATTCTTCCCATCAACCCCACCACCACTCTGTACCCCGGCGGGGACTTGGGGCCCCTGTCAGCACACACCGGAGCTCCTACTTGCCTCTGCTTCCTGGGCGTCAGTGGTGGAGCCAGAGAGACCACACTAAGAAATCCTTCAGATGTCTCTTTGCTTAACAGGGCATACCATAGCCTCCCTGGAAGGTGCTGCCGCTTCCTTGTGGCTACCTGTGGTCCCTGACACACCCTGTGGCATTTGTCAAGCACAGATTGTGGCAGGTGCTGAGGATGGGGCCTTCCCTGCATACCTCATGTGCTTCCTTCTACCACTGAATTCCCGTAACCTGTGGTGTCCTCTGCTTCCGGCTGTTACTGGAGACCTTTCTCCTTCTGTGGAAACAAGGACATGTCATTTACACCAGCTACCCTTCTACAGAGTCTGCTCGAGCCGCACACACAGCCTCGCCGCGGCACACGGTGGGCATGTTGGTTGCTTCACAGCCATCCACTCCTTGCCTTGCCTTCTGTCTTCTGTCCGTTGGATTCCTGAGCAGTATCAAGTAGACTCGGCAGGAAATCAGCGAGTATTTATTAAATACAGTTGCCCTCCCCATCATGTAGGCGTCTCCGACTTCATGGTGGACCACTCGGAGCCCAGCCATCCAAAGGGACAAAACACCTCACCACAACACTGAGCCGCACACCTCAGAAAGGGAAGGACTTGGCAGGAGCAGCCCCTGCCCGTCCCAGGCACCGCTGTGGGAGGGCTGCAGTTGGGGACAGGCAGTAGGCTCAGCTCCACCTTGGTAGTCACTGAAGGGAGGCATCTGACCTCACTGTAACCTGCTTCCCACCCCCACTGGCTCTGATAACTGCCACTAGAATAACAAGAAAAGTCTCATTCACCCACTACCTTTCATCAAAAATGCAGTGTTTAGAGGGAGACCCCAGTGCAATCATATATCTCTGCACTTTCTGACAGACCTTGGTTGAGTATGGAGCAAACGTCACCATGCAGAACCTCGGAGGGGAGAAGCCGTCCCAGAGCGCGGAGCGGCGCGGGCACACCCTGTGCTCACGGTACCTGGTGGTGGTGGAGACCTGCATGTCGCTGGCCTCGCAGGTGGTGAAGCTGACCAAGCAGCTGAAGGAGTAAGTGGCCTGTTGTTTGTGTGCAGACAGGGTCCAGCAGTCGTTGCTGTGCTGGGGTTTCAGCTCCAGGGCTTAGATAGGCTCCCTGCCCTCCAGGCATAGAGGGAATTCTAGTGTTACCTTCTCCTCCATTTTAGCACTCAAACCTGGGTTACCTTGAACTTGCCATCTCCACAGAGACAAAATGATACTGTATTTAAACCTGGTGCAGGGCCAGCTCCCTGGGCAGGGGATTTAAGCCTCTGCTGGGTCAGGAGCGAGCCTTTGTCTTTGTTTACATCTTGGACCAGGGCACAGAGCAGAGCACTGAAGCACACTTAGGCATCATCTCTGATTTTCTGCCCTTAGTGTTATAGGGATCATAAAGCATGAGAGTAAACTAAAGGCTATAAATGAACCTGTTTCTCAGCTTTCCTGGAAAAATACACTGTGTATTTGGGAAATCATAAACAACTTCAATGCCAGGTATGGTGGCAGATGCCTGTAACCCCAACACTGAAGAGGCTGAGGCAGGAGGATTACTGTGAGTTCAAAGCCAGCCTGGGCTACATAGTGAGACCCTGTCTCAAAAAAAAAAAAAAAAAAACTTCATATCCATCACAAATGTATTATAAAAGTTCAGTAATCCTCAGTATATAAAACAGTGCTCACTCTAATTGAAGCCAGTTATTTCCGTGATAGGACCATTAGCACATACGCGTTGCATGTTTGGGCGGCAAGGGCGTATTTCTTGTTGCTTATCAAGATGCCTTTGAAGAAAAGAGGGCTGGGCTGGAGTCCATCAGGTGGGTCTCTAGCAAGCTGACAGACTGCAGAGCTCATGCTTGCCTGAGGGGCCGAGGCTCCTGGGGCATGCTCTGGTCAAGTTACAGTTGCCATACAGGCGAAGGCCCTGAAAACCAGAATCAGAGCTCAGAGTAATGTGATTCTAAGTGATACTGAGCAACAGGAGTACAAACCTTCAAAGTTAAACTTTAGAGGGGAAACACAAAGTCTGACCCATACACGTATATGTGTGTGTGTGTGTGTGTGTGTATACATATATATATATATGGATGGATGGATGTGTACTACATATTGTACATGATTTATGAATATGTTTTATATAGTATAACATGTCTATATGTATGTACACCATATATAAACAGAGTAATACATGTTACATGTAATATATTACTCCAAAGTACAGCTTATTTGAAGAAAAGGCCGGGGAGGGCAAGAGGCCCTAGTTGACTGTATGTATACATCATGCAGAAACGTGACAAAGCCCACGGCCCTCTTTCCCTTCTCTCAGCCTAGGGAAACTTCACTTACCTTTCTGTTTCCATTCTTTTGCCTTTGAGGTACAAGTTTCTGTGTCCTTCCCCATCCGATACCTGAAATAATCTCTGTAATGAAATTGGATGTTTCCTAGTAGAGCCAGGCATAGTGGTGCACACCTGTGACCCCAGCACTCGGTAGACTGAGGCAGGAGGATTGCTGTGAGTTGGAAGCCACCCTGATCTACAGTGAGTTCAGGCAAATCTGAACTGCATAGTAAGGCCCTGTCTCAAAAAAAAAGATATTTCTTAGTAAATACAATAAAATTTAAAATGTAAAAACTATATGTCTACCTTTGAGCATGCTCTGCCCAGCTGAACAAAACTTTCTCAAGACAAATGACCTGGTTGAGCCGAAAGGTCTCAATGTAGCTGAAGGGAAAATGTACAAAGATTAATGACTCGGTAACTTAGCTTTCCATAGGAAACATAATTACGCACGTCTTCATGTCCCTATTTTGGTATTCCTAAAGATAAGTTGCCATGTAAAGGATTGCTAGATCAAAAGGGGCATACACATTTAAAACGTGGGCAGATATTACCTAATATATTTCCAAAAAAGCTGTATCAACATCTACCCACTCTCATAGTACATGAACACCTCCATCAAGAACTGTGAAACATCCAACTGAATGTTTTTTTCTAAAAGTACATACTCAGAAAAAGATCAAAAAACATCCTTCTCAGTCTCCAACAGTAGACTGAGAAGCTTCCATGAGCTACAATAGCCATTTAGTTGGTGAACTGTGCATAGCTGTGCCCTGGCCGCTTTGTTAATGATCCTGGGATAAAATATAAATATGCACTAATACACAGCAGTTTTCCATGTGCCTCCAAAGCTAAATGCTATGAACACCTGTAGGCAAAGCAATGGCAAGATAAAATCTGAGAGGTACAGTAATCCTGTAGACTTCACTTCCTTTAATCTCAGTGAAGTTGGCCGCACTGTGAATGAATGGAGAAATCTACTTGGTATAGCCACAGGACACTACCCTGCCTGATACCAGTGACATAAAAAAGTGCAGGCTTAGAAATGTTTTTCAAGGACATGAAACACTAGTCTACAAAATTAGTAGCTTAAAAATAGCACAAATTTATCTTACACTTCTTCAGGTCAGAAGGCCACTAGGAATCTTGCCAGGCTGCATCCTTTCTAGGTGCTCTTGGCTGAGTCTGTGTCCTGTTCACCCTGGCTGTGGCCGGGTTGGTTCCTTGCAGCTGTAGAATGTTAGGTCTCACATTCCCGCTGGCTGCCAGCTAGGTCGGTCCCACCTGCATTCTGTGGCTCAGGGTTCCTCACTTCCGTCTCCAGCAGCAGCAATGTCAGGGTTAATTCCTTCCCATATTCTCAAGCTCTTTTGGCTCCTTTTCCGCTTCCTCTTCTGCTGTGGCAGACTCCCTTGATCGGACCCATTCCAGTGAGCCAGGGTAACGAACCTTCCTGGTTTAACATCAGTTGATACAGAATGTTCCTTCCCTTTTGTCTTGTGAGGTAACACAGTCACATGTCCTGGGAATTGGGACACAGATGGAAATCTTTGAGGATGCCTCACCTGTACAGTAAAAAGCAGTTTTGTTTACTTATGTCAACCTCTATAAAAATTAATGACGTGTTTTCTAAGTGGGTTGTACTTCTCATTACCTGTGACTTCTGGACTATCTTCTTAACTCCTAAAGAGTATTCTGAGACGCATGCGCGTATGTCCAGAGGAGAGGCAGTGCGGTTGTACATTATTTCCCTGCTGTATAAAAACAGTTATGCAATTGCTACTCTAACTGAAAATAGTTTTCTTATGTTGTTCAGTTATTTTTTTCTGATCAGTGTATGGGTAAAAATACAAATTTAAACAATTTAGAAAAAGTAGATATCATTTTGAGTATATCCTTCAAGATTTTGTTATATTGATAGTTTCCTTAAAAATAAGATTGTATATAGTATTTGTAATACTCTCTTTAAAGGCATATATATATCTCACATATTACACAAATCTTTTGTATATCTGTGTATCTATAAATATTCTAGTACTTACCATCTATCATTTCCAATTGCTGCCATTATAGAAATAATTATGTTATTTCTCAGTCTTAATCAAGAGCATTTACATTACTCTATTTTTCATTAATATGAACAATAAACATCTTTTGGTACTTTTGATGCTTAGGAAAATTTCTAAATTTAGAAGACAGTTTATAAATTCTCTTAAAGATTGTGCAGATTTTTAAGAGTTTGAATTCATTGCAATTTACACAAGTTGTCATGAAAGCAACTCTGGCCTCCCAGCTTATGGCAGCAGCCATAGTATGGGAGCGTATGTCGGTTGTTTCCTGCAGACAGGCTGTGGAGCGGGCAATGCTACAGAACCAACTGCAGCAGCTCCTAGAAGCCCAGAAATCTGAGGGAAAGTCACTGCCTTCTTCACCCAGGTAATATGAGGCACATTGGTATAACGAGTTCTTAAGTGTTTTAAATCACTGAGACTTCTTCTGGATTTCCTTTTAATGTCTTTTAAGAAAATAATGGTCAGACATGGCTGCACATGTGTGTAGTCCCAGTCCTCTGGGAGGCTGAGGCAGGAGGATCACAAGTTTGACTCTAGCCACCACAACGTACCAATTTAAGGAGACTTTATTTCAAAAAGGCAGGTGGAGGAGGTAGTCCAGTGCAAAAGTCCTAGGTTCAACCTCCAATACAAAAAGAAGAAAGAAAGAAGGGACGAGGAATAAAAATAAGCTATCACAATGAAAAACTGTGGGTCAAAGACTGGACTCATCTCCAGGTCTACTATTTCTTTGTTCCATGGTTATAAACAAATCACTTTATTTTTCATTTCTTGACCTGTGAAATGAGAGTTAAGGATATTCAGCTCAATATGACTGTTGAAAATGGAATTATGAGAAAATTCATGTGAAGTGGATATGCAAACAGTAAGACAGGCAAGTTTAGTAGTCATAGGGTGTGAGGCGTACTATACTTTCACTATGGTTGCTTCTCTGGTGTACTTACAAATTGCTATGAAAAGCATTAAATGATTATTCTTCATTCCATTCTTCCTTATTTGTAAGTTTGTCTGTTTGAGACAGGGTCTTGCTGTGTATTTCAGGCTGCCCTTGAACTCACCTTGTAGCTCACAATGGCCTGAACTTGCAGCAGTCCTCCTGCCTCAGCCTCCTAAATGCTGGGATTACGGGGGAGGGGGCACCACCATATTCAGCTATAAATTACTAGTGCTAATAAAAGCCACTTGTGTCTGGTTCAGCTTAGCCAAGTAAGAAATCATCTCTCATCTCCTTCATGCTTTTTCAGTTCACCTTCTTCACCAGCTTCCAGAAAGTCCCACTGGAGGCTTCCAGGTGCCAGTGATGAGTCTGAGGCCAAGAGCAAACCAGGAGTCCAAGAAGCAATCCACATTCTTGGAAGCCTGGCGGCCTCCAGCCAGGTCAGAGCCAAAGCAAAAGATGAAGATTCCGATAAAATTCTACGCCAGTTATTGGGAAAAGAAATCTCAGACCATGTTTGTACCCAGGAAAAGCTGACTTTGGAATTTCAGGATGCTCATGCATATTCTAAAAATTCGAAAAAGATTCCCCTGGAGAAGAGGGAACTGAAGTTAGCCAGGCTGAGGCAGCTGATGCAGAGGTCGCTGAGTGAGTCTGACACCGACTCCAACAACTCCGAAGACCCCAAGCACACCCCGGTGAGAAAGACTGACCGGCCCCGGCCGCAGCCCATCGTGGAGAGCGTGGAGAACATGGACAGTACAGAAAGCCTGCACCAGATGATAAAGAAACACTCCTTGGCATCAGGGCGTAGGTTTCCATTTAGTACCAAGGCCTCCAAATCCCTGGATGGCCATAGCCCATCTCCCACCTCAGAGAGCAGTGAGCCAGACTTGGAACCCCAGTACCCAGGCTCAGGGAACGCTCCGCCAAGCCAGCCCTCTGGAGACCCCACACAGTCCAGCCCTGACAGCACCGCTGCCCAGAAAGTCACCACGAGTCCCAAAAGTGCCCTCAAGTCCCCATCTTCCAAGCGCCGGACGTCTCAGAACTTGAAACTCAGAGTTACCTTCGAGGAGCCGGTGGTACAGATGGAACAAAGCAGCTCTGAACTAAATGGAGACAAAGACAAAGGCAGGACGCTCCCACGGAGCTCCACAAGTAGTGAACCTGGAGAACAATTGAAAAGACCTTTCGGAACCTTCCGGTCCATCATGGAGACACTGAGCGGCAACCAGAACAATAACAACAACTGCCCGGCAGCCAGCCAGCCAAAGACTTCCACGCTGCCATCAGCCGCACTTGGAAAGAAGCTGGCGGAAGCCAAGGGAAACCCCGGGGGCGCTGCGAGCAAAGGAAAGAATAAGTCCGTGAGTGCTATTTGGAGAATAACCCTTTTCCCCTCAAGTTGACTAGGTTACCTAACCCTACAGACACCTCGAGGGAATTCCCTCAGAAATCGCCAAAGGGTGAATTGAAAGCTAAATTCATATATTTCTAATGAAATGTGTCCTGGTAGAGTCCATACCCGCTGCCCTTTCTTTGGAAAATACTCTGAACCAGGTCAAGAAGTCACCAGGGATTATATTCTCTCCCTGTTTCCTTCAATGACCTGATCTCTGGGTTCAAGAACTCCAGGGCCGGGGCGAGTTTCTACAAGATAAAACCACCAGTTGTTGCCCAGTCAGTGCTTCGCTGGCATTGACTCTGCTTCAGGGAGTGTTTGTCCTCTTCATATTCCTGGATAGTTTATTCTCAAGTCCAGTTAAAAGCACACAGGTAGAAACTCCATTTCTAAAAACTTTTAGCTACCCAGCTTTGGAGTGACCTTTGAAATGAATACACCGAAGGGGCCTCCACATGAGCATCATGTAACACACTTCTGAGTGTCAGCTGGAGGCTGCAGGAACCAGAAGTGCTTGCCCACACACAAGGGATGGCAGAATATGCCATTAACTACATTTTATAATTACATTCATTGGAAACCCCGTGCACTGTGATTTCTATCTAATGAATAGGAAATGTAAACATCTTTTTCAGCAGCATCTTCTGCATGCTCCCAGCTTGCCATGCCACCACAAAGCAGCATGGCAGCCCATGTGCAAAGCTCTGGAAAGGAACAGAGGAGATCACCCATGTCCATGAAAGCAGACCTCCCAGTGCAGGGTCTGAATTTTCATAACTTACTTATATTTATTATTATTTATTATGTCAAAATCCTATTATAGTGAAGTCTAAGAACCATCCCAGTTCTTTATGGTATGAAATCAACTTTTAATTAATATCTCTTTAATTACTAGAACACCAATTTTAAAATTATATATCAGTTCCATCTGTAAATTACCCTAGTTTATGAAGAACTTCAGCTTGTGTTTGTTTCATCTACAAAAGATACACTTGTTGCCAAGACATGAGATTTTTAAATTAAATGTTTCAGAACTTCAGTTGTTCCAGAAATACTTTTCCAAGTAACTCAGTAGATTGTATCAGTAGTAAAAGAATCATTTCCAGAGTTTCCCTTGTTCCTTAACGTGTATTCTAAGCTGCTGTCATCTCATCTGTCTCCAGCATGCGTCTTATTTATCGGAACTTGTGCATGTGCTGAGCTTGTTGCATGTTTTCAGATGGATTTTTAATTGCACCTCTCTAGGAGATGTACGGCAGCTGCATCAGTCTTTCCTCTAACACGCTGATTGAAGAGCATCTGCATAACTGTGCACGGTACGTGGTACCCTGAGACCGCTGCGCAGCATCGCCATGCCTTTGCTTAAAACTGCATGAGCTTTTAAATAATGGACCTGTGGCACATGCCAGTGGGGGACAACAAGGAAGAAGAAATCTGCAAGTCTTTGCCCAATAGCAGCAGGCACAGAGGGTGACTAGGTCGTAGAAAGGTAGCTACTCCTCATTGCAGGAACTTCATGCCAGCACTGGTCAGAAGAATCTGTTCAGTTCACAGACTGCTATGCTTCTTAGTTGACTTTGGCATTCAGTCTTTGTTTTAATGGATTCAAGTACCAAGTAAGTATTAGAATTAAATTTCCTGTCATGGGTAGAAGGAGTGCTGTCTGATCAGAATCAGAACTTTGAAACAGCTGGAGTTTTATTTCATTGCTGATTATCAACTGAAAGTGCCTTTCGTCACCACTCTGCTGCTCTCGGGCGGAGCAAGGCCTTGCCGTGCAAAGCTCCACTAGCTTAGCATCAGGAAGCACAGTTCTAGCCTGGGAGCAGCCCCTGGGGCGCTCACCAATAGGACAAGGTCTCTCTCAGAGGGAATGTTCACAGCCTCCAGTACATGGACTGTGTTCCTAAGAGGTAAGGGGCCCAGTTTCCAGGGCGCCTCCTTGGACAAACTCCTTCCACAGCCTAATGTTCACCTTCCCACTGGAGACATGCATGTTCCTGACCAGATAGAAATCGGGAGGGAAAAAGAGTAGCCCAAGGGGAGGTAGATGCAGCCAGTGTCCACTTTAAAGGTGACTAGTGCTTTAAATGATTTAAATAATTGGAAAATTATGACATGCCATTTAGTACTCTCCCACAATTCCCCACAGAATGTGAACATGTATATTGTACTTACAAATCTTAGTTCAGAATGCTAAGGGGCAAGAAAGGCACCCTTGTTTCCTCCCCTGTAAGTCAGATTTGATCTGCTTGAGCTCTGTTCTCAGTTTGGAGGGAAATTAAATCTCGGTCAGGAAGGTGGGGGCTGCTCTGGCGGTCTCATTAATTGAGTGCATTCAAGAAAGCACCTGAGAGCTTTGTTGAACTGGGCTGGCTTCCCTGTGGCTGAGACAGTGTCTTAACTGTACCCAGTGCTCGCAAGCAGATACCTGGGCTACTGCAGACAACCAGGACCTGAGGGGAGGAGGGAGGAGGAAGAAATTCACTTCCCTCCCAGACACTGACACTCACCCACTTCTGTTTTCCCCACCTAGATTCCCCACTTCTGTACTGTTTCTGTCCCATTTTGGGCTTAGTGGGTCTTTTGTTACTTGGAAAATTCTGCTTTTGTCCTTAAACAAGAAGCCACCAGAAACATCCTGAGGCAAGGAAGCCAAGGGCGTGGCAGACTGGGAGCAAGAAGACTTCTCATGTCTTCCGGGCTTCTCCGCCAACCGGAAACAAGGCAGTTATCATCACAATAGACCCCCTGCCAGGAGTCTTTTTACATGCAAGGGAACAAAACTGAAGTTTACTCTAATAGAATTATAAAAATCAGCACAAAATTACATAATGGGGCGACTAAGTTTGCACTTTCCCACTCAGTTTCAGGAAAAGTCCTTCCAGAGTCTCAGTTGTAAACCTGCTAGATGCACTGTTTTTTTTTAATTAGTAGGGTTTGATTTTTGCACTGCGTTAGAAACCCAGAAGTAAAAATAATTGTATCAAATAAACATCCTGACCCCTTTTGTTCACTACCCTATGAATCAACCTACTTAATCATATTTTTAGTTTGATAAGTATTTCCATAAAAAGTAGAGAGTGTAGTTTTTTTCACACTGCAAAGAAAAGTTTCTCTGATTTTCTTACGGCAATAACCAGGCAAGGAGAACTGGCCTGTTGTGCTCTTTAGATAAATCAAGAATGGATATCTACTTGAAATAAAGATTCCTCAGGGAAATTAAGACTAAAGTGCAAGGCCTACTGTGAAAATTACCCAACTGACTTTACTGCCAGCCTCCTTTTCCCTATGGGACACAACTGCACGAAGGTGCCCAAGTGTTTATCAGTGATGGCTTCAAGTTTTGGTTCAGAAATTTGCCTGAAGACTAGGTGGCCCCTCTCAGGTAGGACAGTGGCCAGGAGGTCAGTGGCCATTGCTCAGTGGAGTTGCCATTGGAAGTGGCTCCTGAGTGGCCCTGCCAGCACAGCCCTGGGGAAAGTGTCAGACGGTGGGTCTTAGTTCCAAGAGTACACTTTTCTTGGTATAGGAAAAATAGGAAAAATAAATACAGCATTTTAAAGAAGCCCGGTTCTGTGAGAGGGTCCTGCTGCTATTTATTTTTCTAAATTAGTCACAGCTTGATAGCAAGGAATCCAGATCTCTTTTTAGTGCCCTTTAAAATTAGATTCAACCTTTTAAACAGCTATCCCAATGTGTTTCAACTGCAAGGATGACTTGGTTCATAACAAGCAGATTTATCTTTACTTTTCTCACAGAGTTTGAGTTATTACAACTCCAAAGGAATGTTTGTGGTTACAGGTCTTAAAATGACAATGACACATTCATTTCCCAGAGACTTAAGTCTGTGTGAGATCTATAATACATGACATACTCATTGATTCCAGTTACCAATAGGAAGAGGGCAATAACTCCTTCTCCCCACCAGTAGCACCTTCTTTAAACATGGTGGCATTGTGGCCTGAGAGGTTAGCGTCAGGAAACTCCTAATCCCACTGAAGGCATTAGAAGAAACTCCTTTAAAAAGCAAGCAATAAAATACCATTAGTATGGATTTTACTGTTAAGAAATTGGCTACAGTCATAATTCTATATGTAAAGCCAAGAGCTAGTATCACATTTTGCATAGATCTTAAGGTTGATAAACAGCCCTTTAAAATCCAGTGATCTGTTTAGCCCACAGTGATGTGACCTCAGCTGTAGGAGGTGGAAGCTGTCTGTTGTGCCCTGTGAGGGGTACAGAGGGAAGACCTACTTTGGAAACTAGAATCATCTCACCAAAGACATAGTCTTTCAGCATACTGGATTAATGGTAGCCAGAAAACCTATAAAGAGATCACTCATTTCTCCATCTCCTGCCTCCATTGCTCACTCCTCAAAGATCCAACTGTGAATTGTATTAGTATCACCTCCACACCATGTCTGCCACCACCAGCAGCAGAGTTGTCTATCTATAAACTTTCGTAAGGCCAAAATTTTAAAGAAGCAATAGGGTGGTGGAAGTCTAAAAGCACCCAATAGAGACTTTACCTAGACATGTCCTAGTGCATTTACCAAGCATCGCTGTCTGTGCAGTCATTTGGGGTTTTCCGTGCTACACTGGGGCCTCCCTGGATACCACATCCCTGAGTTGCAGGCTGATCATGTCACATCATTAGCTCTAAGCCACACATTTTGCTAAAACAGAAAAAGGCATCATCCCTGTGCTCAGGGAGGTAATAATTGAGACAATTTTTACAAGCAAGCTCTTCAGAGTTGTAAGATGAAAGCAGTGACACACAATAGCTTATTGTACCCCTTGATTGTCCTAGTATCTAGCTTGGTGCCTGGCACATGGGGTGGATTTCATAAATATTTTGAAAGAAGCACAGGTAGAGTGAGAAAAAGGAGAAAGAAAATAGAAAAGACAAATATGTGAGGGGAGATAACTGAGTGTATCATCCCACAGAGGGGAAATATGCCATGTTTTGTATCAGTTGTGTTGGGGCTGCATGAGTCCACCTCCCTACAGTACATTTCAGTTTTGGTACTTCTGTACAAGCTTTCATGTTCTGAACCAGAATCCCATTTTCAGGAGATGAGATGTAGGACAGCTATATTCTGTGGGAAGTCACAAAGTAGCAAGATCTGCCTTCTTTGGTCTTCAGTAGACATGTGTTGCAACCCTTTCAGACGGGTCTGTAAGTCACTGTCTGGTCACCACAGGGTATAGAAATAAGGAATCTGTGCCTAGATGAGTCAGCACATCAGATTACTTGAAAAACTGTTATTTAAATGTAAGCCTTAGCTCCTTCCCAATTTTGGTCATTCAGAATGTTATGTCCAAAAATAAAATCAAGGCACAGCAAATTATCTGAATAATTCATGCCAGAATTACCCAGACATTTTCCTTCTCTTGAATACTGGTAATTCAAGACAAGTCAATTGAAGGGTTTGGAAATGCACGAATTATTCTTACATTATGCCAATAAATGACCCGGTCAGTATTTTATTTGGTGTAGATTCAGCTGTAATCATGCTAGGTTCTGTCCTGCAGAAACACAGTGCTTCCGGGGGAACCTGGTACCCCAGCATTAGAGCAGAAATGCACCATCAAAGTCAGGACTATTCACCATCCTCTAGTCTACAACTTAAGCTTGTTTTTAGTTTCTATTTCACTTAGTTTTTCATCCAGATAATGTAAGTACATATAGTAGTAACACTAGCATTCTAAAAGCTGGCTGTCCTCCATGCCCAGACCCTTCAGTCCCAATTCCTGCTCCTCTGAATCAAAAATTTGCTTTGCATCCAGATGTTTTCTCTAGTGTTATTTCTAAATACGTGTTCATATAGATTCTCAGTTTCTAATATTATCTGTTGTCATCCTGCTGCATTTAAAACAGCCAAGAGAACATTCCAGATGCTTTGCATACATTTGCTAGTTTAATCTTGACAATGACATATGTGGCAGATACTATTATTATCCAAATTTTGTATATTGGAAACAGACATAGATGACTATGTATCTTGCCCAGGATTATACAGTAATGTTATAAATTGTGGAGCCAGGATTTGAATTTGATGCTTGATTAATCTGACACCAAAGTTTAAATTCCGAACAATGAGCCAAATTTGTCTACTTCTATTTCTCAAATTCTATTTTAGCATTCCAGTGCTGTCACTGTCTCTGTCGTTCCCTTCCCCTTTCTGTCTCTGTGTCGCTCTCTGTGACTCTCTGTCTCTCTCTGTCTCTCTCTCTCTCTCTGTCTCTTTCTCACACACACACACACACCCTACTTTTACCTCTTCCCTCACTGATACATAAATAGAGTTCACACTTTGGGGTTAAATCGGTACTCAGTGTTGTTTTAGTCCGTGTTTGCAGTACATAGGATCATACTCTCATGGGAAGTGGTGAACACACTATTAATTATCTTTTTAGCCCCTTCCCTTCCCTCCCTGCCCCCCTCCGTCCATCTCTTGGTCCTCTTTTCTTCTTTTTTCCATCTAACATGTTGGAGATCTCTGTTAGTACATAGAGAGACAGCTGCCGTCCTTCACACCTTGACTGTCACCTTCTGAAATGCATGTGTTTCTCATTCCTCCATCTTGAAGTACAAATTGGTTTGTTGGTTCTCTGACTGAAAACCTAGGGTTGTTCTTTTTCTCCTGTTAAATTAATTCCAAATGTCTATCCATCTTCCCATTTATAAAATACTCTTGTCATCTTGTCTGTTATCTTCTGTCCCCCTTGCCTCATTCATATAGGCTTACCCCCTTTTAAAATGTATTTACTATCACATTTGTGTTATTTTACAAGTACAGTGATAAGTGTGTATTCAATTCATCATGCACAATTGGAAGTCTTTAGAATATCTTTTCACCAAAATTTTTCTTTTTGTTTCTTCCCTTTCCCTCTCTTGCTCATTCACAGCTCTGTGAAGTTTCAGAGGAATAAATAGAAATGTGAATGATAACTTTCATATACTGGTGGTGATTAAGTATTTATCAGAACACTCACAGTAGCCGACATGATTTTGATGAGTGTATTAGTCTGTTTTGCATTATTATAACAATACCTGAAGTCAGTAAGCTGATTTTCTTAAAAGCATTTGCTTTGATTCATGCTCCAGGTGTTCAAGGTCTAGGGCCAATGTCCGGTGACTACTCTCTGGGCTGAGGCATTAGTGAGTGTCAGTGTGAGAGTCGGGGAGTACACATCGTATGTCCTGTGGTCTCTGTCCCTTCCTAAGATCCACCTGGCCTCAGCACTGAGAGCTCCACCTTGACCTTACCGAGTCCTAAAGACCTCCCAAAGCCCCACCTCTGAGCACCATAGTTCAATTGAGTCTCCACCCTCCTAATCCCATACAATGGAGATTAAATTTCAACATATGCACCCTTGGAGACACTCAAACCACATCCAAGCCATAACAGTGAGCAAGCAAATTTTGAGGCCATAAAATAGATTTCTGATTTTTCCGCATCCAAGTGTCTCCTCCTGGTGTTAACTGAGAAATATGCCAGAAGCAGTTTGGTTTTCCTTGTACAGCAGCACACAGTAAGTTAGCAGTATGCGGGCCCACTCACCTTCAGGAGACCGCTCCTTTTGGAAGCGTTAAAATTCAAAATGGAAGCAATGTCTCATGAAAATGAACACACCTGTCTAGAGGAAAATTCATTGTAAAAAGCAAAGGTGTTCCAAGAGTTGGCGTCTGTCCTCTTTGTCCACAAACTGACTAGGTGTTGAGTATTGAAAAGAAAATAGCACCATCGTGCCCTGGTTTCCTTGTCACATAGATTTGCCTACTTGTGGTCTCTTACTGCACTGTTTACTGAAGTGCACGACCAAAGAAAAAGCATTCTTCAAACTGTTAAGATTCAAGCTTATTAGAGAATAAAAAGACCACTAATGATTCCATGTAAATGAAATATTAAAATCATTTGCTTCCATTTGACCCCCTTCCTGGCACTGTACAGCCTGTCTGTCTGATAAAACCCAATTAGCTGTAGAGTGTCACGATTCCAGTCCGTATGGTTGAGAAATTACTTCTGGAGTAGAACTCAAATGTATTGAGTAAGTGTGTGTTATTATGTGAGTATTGCTCTTACTGTGTAAGGAGTGGTTTATATGAAAAGAGAATAATTTGCTTTTTGGAATGAAATATTCAGTGTGGCTTGTGTGTGGATAATTTCCATTTTTGGTAAGGTGTTTAATGACATTGTCTTGTAACTTGACCATGATTTTACCTAATTTTGGCCTGTGGTTTCTCTTCTACTTAGGCATAATGACATCAATAGAAAAATGAAGACATCCTACAGCATAAAGCACACTGCTGAGCCACAGTCAAAAGAACTGTTTTTGTAAATCACTGATACCCTTGGATACCATTGGAAATTACTGGACTATCTTCTGTGGAAGCAAAATGAGAGAATATGCCTCACCAGCAGACAAACAGAATATCAGGATGCCTTAAATTTATAGGGTTAGACTAGAAGATGCATTTTGGGGTGATATTTGTATATATAATTTGTTTTTTTAAAGATGCTGTTTAAAAGCATGGTTGGACAAATGTATGTTTTTTAACATTGGATTGATTCTACCTACTCACCAGACTTTCCCCAATCCACTGACACTATTTTGTATTTCACGGATTGCATGAGTATTTGGTAATGTTGGTTGAACTTCTTTGACTCAGCTCCTCAACGAGACCAAGTCAGTGGTATTGTTGTCTGTCAAGTGTTCTTTCTGTCATTTCTACTTTTTGTATAAAGGAAATAAAACGATGTTAATAGCCACCTATAAGCTTGGGGCACCTACTTTCTAATCTGATATTCTGATTTCTAAGGGATTTTGAAGGTATTTTGATGGCCGATATTGGATTTCAAGAACCAACTGCCCCATGTAGTTGTTTTCCCATAGGGGTCAAGTAAAACATTCTAAATTTCATTAAGTACTAAGGATCATTCAAGTGTATAAAGTAAGCCAGTCCTCCGCTTTCTCAGATCTCACCGTTGACATGGGAAAAGTGATGACAGCTAAGGATTTAGTCCTCTATGCGTCACTTTTTTAACCAGCTCCAACATCAGGAGGCTCGTCTGAACCCTCAGGAGACAGCGCGGAGGCCCTGTCCATACAGCCTCGTTGTTGACGCAGCTCTTTTGGGCCCTGTAAGCAGTTGAGTTCCAGAAGGTTTCATCTTACCATTATTGCTGTTGAAACTTCAAGAGTTTTATTTTCAAAGTGTTGGCAATGTCTGTAAGAGGCTGTGAAGTTTCAGTTTGAAAGTAGAATGTATTCTTAGCAGTAGGAGGGAGCGCTCTGTGCTATTACAGTGACTAGCAATATAACTGCAGTCATACTTTTTTTTAAAGAGCAGAATATGTTTATCGGGGAAAAGAAAGCGTCTGTGTGAGAGAGACACAGAAGGGGTTGCAATTGGGTTGCCAAGGACCCTGCCGTTTCTAGGGATTTTTATTTATTTATCTTTTAATTTTAAAAAGAATGGTAAAAAAAATAACAATAGCAGCATACCAACATCACAAACAAAGCAAAACAAAGCAAGAACATTAAAAGTAATACAGGGTTTCAAAACAAAATGATAGGAATTAACAGTAGTTTTCATATTACATATTGTTATCTTCAACTACGTTGCTCACATTACTGGATGTAAGAATGGAAAATGGCTCAAACCATTAAAGAGAATTTTAAAAATCATTAGATAAAACATTAGAGATAATACAGTTTCACTAGACAAGATGGTAGGAATTCACCATGGCTGTTCATTGTATATTGTTCTCTTCAAATCAGTTGCTCAGATTACCAGATGCAAGGATGCAAAATTGACCGGAACATAAAAAATGTTAAGCATTAACTGTTCCTTTCAATATACCATCAGACATCAGTGGTACAGTTATCACAGCTATTCATATGCCTGCCGTCTTTCTTTGTTCTTCCTTAACTCATCCCAGTTGTTCCTTCCTTTTTTTTTTTTTTAAGAGCAGAATATATTTATTGAGAGAAAGAAAGCTTCTGACCAAGAGAGGGACAGAAGGGGGGCCCGAGTGGGTTACCCCCAACTCTGTCTTTTTCAGGGACTTTTATAGGGAGAAACCATGAGGTGAGGCAGGTCCAAGGTAGGGGAAATGGACAAAACTATGGTCCGCCAATAAGATTACAGGTGTAATTGTCCAGGTAAGACTGAGTGGACTGGGATCAAATGGGGAAGCGAGTCACGTAACAAGCGGGCATGAATGCAGAGCTGGGCTTTTCCCGTAAGGGTTGGGTCAGGGGCTTTTCCCATAAAGGTTGGGTCAAGGACTCTTCAAGGTGGTCAATCCCTGCTGTTCATCCCTGGGGAGGTATGTGGATGTATTTGTTTAGTCTTTTGTCTTGAGGTCTGGCCCACAGGTATCTTATCTTTTATGTTGGCTTCTTTTAGGCCAGTTGTTCCTTCCTATGAGCAATTTCTTTCCCTTTTCTATAGTCTGTTGTATGTTTTGAATTTTACTTACTCTTTCCAGCTCATACACCAGGAAGACAATGTGAAGTTTACACATGTGGGTCCAACTTATTTCATTTATGAGTATGGTCTCTACTTGCATCTATTTACCTACAGAAGCCTCCAGTTTATCTTTTCTATAGCTGAATAATACTCCATTATATAAAAATACCACATCTTTTTTATCCATTCCTCAGTGGATGGGTGTTTGGGTTGTTACCATGATTTTGCTATAAACATATATTGCCGTGGTATGTTGTTTTCAATTCTTCTGGGAAAATGCCCAGAAGGAGAATAGCTGGGTTAAGTGGGACTTCTAATTCTAGTTTTGTGAGAAATCTCCAAACTGATTTCCACAGTGGTTTCACCAATCTACACTCCCACCAACAGTGCAATAGGGTTCCTTTTTCCCCACAGCATTTGTTATTGGTTGATTTCCTGATCATAGCCATTCTTACTGGGATGAGGTGGAACCTCAGTATTTTAATTTGCATTTCTTTTTTTTTTTATTTTTTTTTTTT